>DWEE01000976.1:0-14638 GCA_018245755.1 Parelbella macleannani | reverse complement strand
TCACAATCTTCGAGCAGTGAAAGTCATTTTATTTGGCAAAACATGTATGTTCATGGTGTGAGCTACTATAGCATCATGTTCATTATATATGTGTTAATTATCACACTTAACCCTCCCCCCCTTGACCCCTCCCTCCCCTCCCTTTCAACATTGGCAAAACAATCAAACAATGAGCTGAATGCCAGTCACCCCTGGCAGTAATTACATCGCCATGTGCTTGCCGGCAGCTGGTAAAGACGTATTGCGGGTAATAAAGGAAGCTAGAACGCTTATTGAATGTCAAGCGGCGAGTTTCTCCCCTATTTAGGTCTAGGCTATTATATAGCCTTTTCTGTGTGAGACGTCTAGTGACACTTTTTATGCAAGTCAGGTTTATGTATGTTGTTCCGTATAAATAAAATTAAAATGTTATTTATTAATGTTAAACAACAACGAAGAAACAACGGGTATTATAATTATCATTTTGTTTTATATCATTCCACTTCAAAAACGTCCGCATACACTGCAAATTATGGCTGACCTTCTACCTTTGTCAGTAACATATCTTTTCTGGACATTGTAAAGCACCACATTTTAGTTCGATTCCGCCCTATCAATGTCTAACTGCGGCACAGCGTTGCTGCTAATTGATAGATTGCATTTCGTAGTGGTGCTTCAACAGCTCAATCTACGCTAAAAGTTCTTCTATTACCATTCATATGGTAATATAACGTAGGTATATAATTTTAGATTCTGCAGGAAATATTTGACATAGTTTGCAAGCTAAGTATAAATAGCAATCAAGAGTTATTATTCACATTTGTCAGCGAAGTCAAATAGGTGTATCATTTCTAAAAGCATTTCAATGTAGAATTTCGTGTATAAACTTTTCAAACTAAAGTTGTCCACTTTCACCGTTTTGTTTTCATATCGGTAGTGATGAAACAAAGCAAAAGTTTATAATTGATAATGAGAGTTTTAATACTGGCTTTTAATTGTTGAAAACATCTATAATGAAAATGTTTAAAAACTCGTGAAGACCTATTTTCGTACGAGTTCTTACACATTTTTATTAGTGGCATACTAATATTTAAAAAAACTGTAAACTAAAAACTAAATACGTCGAAGTAGACTTCAACTCTCACCAATCACGTGGATATCGATACCATCGTTGTTAAATAGATGGCAGCACTGTCACCTAGATGGCTGCACTATTGTATAAATGTAATAACATACAATATACATCAAATACACATACAATATTATAATCTAAAGGTTTTCAATTAGACTATAAGGAACCCAAACTCGTGTAGCAATACTTAGAAAAAGGGCAAGTGGCCCTGTTAATGATATCCTGCAGTGCAAAGACCTTTGTGTTAATAATAAAAGAACTGAGCATAGGTCAAGCACTGTGCACGTGTGCATTTGTACGGACTGCAGTTAAAAGTGTTGAAATTTTATTAATGTCATTAAGTTTCAAAACTTCCAAATAATTTCAGTAACCATATTGCCCTTAACGATACTTCTTATCGTTGTATTATTATAATTAAAATATTCATTGACAATTAAATTACAGTACAATAATACGAATGACTCGATAAATAGCAATGAGCACTGTACGTAACATACAAGTTGACAAACACCTCAGACTACTAGTGTTCTCGCGGAACATTGCTCGTAACTGTACAGACTCGGTTTGTTAGCGAACTATCAATGAATGTACGATCTTGTAATCACAAATCTGCGCTCGTTGTGGGTGAAAGGATCGAGTCGGGACCCGCGGAAGTCAAGTTCAATAACAAGCAATAAATAGCAATCAACACTCTAGCATCAGATACAAACAGAGTAGATTACACACATACTCGTACATACACAACCGTATTAGTAGATATATAATCGGACACACACCACATAATGGAGATTTATAACACACAAAATTGTTTTTTGCTTATCTATCCAGAATTCTCAAATATCTTCACAGTCAATCTGTATGCCTACGTTTGTACCTGAATAAGAGTCGTTCTGCCTATCCCTAATGCATGGGAGGTTATGCAAAAGGTTTTTAGCATATAATAACATAAGCGAAAGACTATGATAGTTACAGAATACCATAGTTAGTGAGCTGCGTAGTTCTCAGTAAATAACGTCATGTAACGTAATTGGGAGCGTGTAACGAATGCACTTTATTAATGTTTCCAAGGAGCAAACTGGCGGGAAAACGAAGGAAAAGTCAAATGTCCTATAAACTTCAGCGAGCCTTCAATAAATCTTTTAACTATTTCTTAATCGCTATACAACATAAAGCGCTCATAAATATTGCGTGCTATGGGGGCTACTGGAATTTAATTTCACGTAACTGGTTATCCAGACCGCTTTATCGCTAGAATTCGATGAATTTTCTCCTTTACTACGCTTTACAAGGCCATAAAGTTGAAAATTAAACGAATATTGTGTATTCTCGCGACAAGCGTTCGTATGTCTTGTGTACAACGTTTGAGGATCGCTTCTATTTTGATCGACGTATAGACAGCTGTCTTAAAATGACAGTGATTACTATGAAATTTACATGGTGTCCGAGCGAGTGTAGTGCCTGAGTATGGTTTCGAATAGTTGTATGGGACACGATGATGTACCATTAAGGAACACTTTTGCATAGTAATGTTACGCATTCGAAGCGGTCTTGTACAGCAATCTTTGCGCTGATGAAGGGCGGACCGCTATAAGCAAACATGGGAGCGACAGGTATCAATGATACGTTTTATCGCCTTACAAGATAATTTTATGTAGTTCGACTGAATATAGATACTAAATTCTGTTTAACCTGTACAGTGTGCACTGCAGTTAAGATAAGCCGAAGCCGATTCTTGTACGTCGAACAATACAGTAATTGAGAGAACGTATAGTCATTGTTTTTATACAGTACGATAAACATTATGGTCAGTGTGGCTTAGTGAAGTTTTTAAAATACGTACCAAAATAAGCAATGACAATGACATTTTCTTCTAATTTCCAGAATCTTCTATTTCAAACACTGAGAAAGTATGCATGGATTCTTTTGTATCATTTTGACGTTTCGATCGTAAATTTCAGATACAGTGATAATTTTATTGAAACCGTAAAAGTGATTGCGTGGGCACACCATGGGTGAGGTTTGCACCGTGACTTACGGCTCCATTACTGTCACGCCATAAATGACAAACGCATCGCACCTAAGGCGGAATTAGAAGATTTAGCGCTGATTTAACTTCAGAAAGTCAGGGTTGATAGGTGCATGTCATGTCCTATATTCCTGTATATTGTTTAGGATGTAATAAAGGGAGCAATTCTTTCCGAGTAGCTCTGACCACGCAATGCTACCTATATTTATATAGATAACCATGACTGGGCAACGACGTGTACGGTTCGTTATAAGACAGAATATTATATAAGCTCATCTTTAGTATAGCTTAATGCAGCGATGCATTGTATGGTCGAGGTATAGGGTAGTAAAGCCTTACAAATACTCACTTACCAGACGATTAAATAAATTTTCAAGAGGATACCACTTGCATTGTGAGTATGACAAGTACACAGTTCAACTGAAACACAGCAATACAGACAACATAGATGATTGTTTGTTCAATTTTATAATTCTAGGAACAGTTACCATTGGGTACGCGTTGTTCATTAATGAACTTATAATCACAATTTTACCTAAATATTAAAATTTTTAGAGCATATATCAAAACATGCAGAGGAACCTGTGAAAAAATCCAATGTGTGTTTCACGTGTTCACGTAAATTTGGTAGGCGGCATGCATTTCGCTTTGTTAATATTTATGAACCACGTAACCACATTAGGTATATGTATACGTTTAAGTTGTCGTATGATTAAAAACCACACATTAATAGCTGCTTTTGTTGCTTATGTTAGACTGCCTCGTTGGTTGAGTGGTTGCAAACGTGACTGCCGATCGGGAGGTCCTTTATTCGAATCCCGGGCCGGGTACAATTGAATTTTCCTAATTTACAATTTCTAGTTGTGATTCGTGCCCGGTGTAAAACAATAGGGTCACCTATTCCATGAGACGTAAACTTAACTGTTGACTATTAGTATACGAGCACTGTTACTTAGTATTACCACAATATTGCTTTTATTACAAAGATGTTTTCCGGCCGGTATACATCAAATTCAGTGGGCTGTAATGAAGACTCCTTTATGCGGATAGTTATACAATAAAAAACTACTCGGTTCATTGCACGGGTACCGGAAGTCAGTTTATTGAAGCATGTTAGCTTTTCTTTTAACTCCACCGAAGCAATTGTTTAAAGACCTTTTAAAACGAATAGAAGGGTTTTCATGCAATATACACGAGTACTATTGTAATGAAACCCTTTGCAAATGTTAAACATTGTGTATATGAATATTGACTGGCCTTTTGGTCCGGTGTTTGTTGCATCTGACCTTTGAGTTTGGGGTTTAAGTTAGATTCCAATACAGGACAAAAATATGTGTGTTGAGCAAAAGTAACTGTTCTTAAAACTTATACTTACTTAAGCTTACTTATGTGTCAAACAAATGTTGATTTAAAAGATAATAGATACGGCTTATTATATACCTATACATACATATATGTAGATCTAATTATGATTATTGATATTCTACATATTAATTAAGTAAAGATTTTCGAAAAGAAAATGTGATTTGAAGAGGAAAAATATATAAATCAGTCTCGTCTTAAAACTTGCGATTCCGAGAAGTGTATCTAATTATAGGAATAATGAATATGTGAGTTAACGATTAATGCAGGTGGTTGTAAGCGAAATAAATCTGTGATATCCACGGAATATGTTTTTCTGTTTAATTTCCCCGTATTAACTACTATCATGACATTCACCCTCTTTACTCATATATTTCTACATATATCATACACTTCTACGCAATTCCACCACGTTGATATGAAAAAGACGGGAATGAATGTCGAGATTATGGTTATGAAGGGGGAATGAGTGTAAAAGTACTCGGATATTGCGTCGACCTCAAATCAGTTGGTTTTAGAGCAGGGACACGTAGGTATACTTGGAGAGTAAAATCTCATAATAATTATTATTATTGTACTATCACTCAGGTTCATTACAAGGTCGGCAGAGAGTGCCCAGTGCCAAATATGTATTTCCATTCTTATATTCGTATAATATATGATGTGTTTCTACATTTACTGTCAACTTTGCAATTCGTATATTTACATTGTAATTCGTAGTCGTCTTGTTAAATTGCCAATGATCGTGATGGTCGGAAAGTAGTGCGCATCGTTGCGAGACAATTCCCTAGATGGGTAATAGTATCGTTTACTGTTGCCCCTCCGCCTCGCCAGCAGAAATACGGAGACAGTATAATGATCTGTAATCTCCTCGCAAAACCTTTAATTCTCTGTTTCCTTTATTTCCTGTATACTTTTAGGTACGTCGTTTTTATAAAATATATTTTTTGATCTTAATTACCGACAAGAAATGCGACATCACAAAGATAGACGTTCATTTTACAAATGCGTTTAATTTTGTTTTAATTACGAGAACTACACAAATAATCGGAAAAAAAAAATTTGGTAATAATACTAACGAAAAGCTCACTAAGGCACCACACTGGGAACTATATATATTAATATTCGGCAGTTGTTATAATAATAAATATATTCCTAAAATTCACCATCATCCCCAGCCCACTCCCGTCCACTGCTGGACATAGGCCTCTACAATAGCACGCCACTAAAAAATAACTGAAAATATCATACAGCAACCAAATCACATCAAATACCTAGTATATTTGAAGGCTATTCGTTTTCAATAAAGATAATATATACAGGCCATATACCTACATAATAAAACTCAACGGCCGTAAAACGGTGTAAGTGTCTGTCTTAAAGTCACCTCCTGTGGGTTTATGTTTTACGCGGTTCGTACTAACGAGAACTTCATTACCTCGTCGCTATTTGCTTTTAATATTCCAAACTAATGGGAGCAAATATTTATAAAGCCATTTACTCTACTTGTTGTCATGCTGTACTAACTGAAACACAATTAGCGAATGACGAGTTCATTATAGAAACGAATGCACTGTTTTAGATCTGTACACAAAAAATGAGACAATACTGTAAGCATAGAATAGAATATTATGCATACATACATAGAGAGTCATAATAAATATAATTCTTCTGTACGTCTCTTTGTAACTTAATTTATAATTTTGTAATCTCTTTGTACTTGTCTGAAATAACGTTTACAATACGAAAAGGCTTTTCTTTGCCAATTTTTTGTTATCAAAAACTATCCCTACATCTGTTTAGAAACTACAGTCACATTAATAGAGTGGTAGAGTGTTGAAAGATGAGGTAGTGAACATAAGCCTTTCTCTTGACGCCTTCATAAGAAGATTATTTCATGATAATGACGGATCAATGTGTTTTTATTGTCACAAATATTGTTGTGTCTCAATTACAATGTTTGATGTCGCAGCTTGAAAGTTGTCGTTGGCAGTTATTATTAATTATTATTATTACCATGGTGATGGTGACGAGATTCGGAAGTGAAATGATGATAAATATGTTTCATCGATATCAAGAGCATTACTAGGGTGTAGTCTAAGGGTAATTATCGATGGTACTGATAATATTACACGCTCATTTATAGGCATTGATTAAGGTAAATAATATGTTTTAAAAAATATTAAGCAATTACTATAAGTGATAAAGTAAGAATTATATTAACTACTAATAATAATTAAATTGTCTTTGTATTACAGAGTTTGTAACTTTCTTGTGACAAAATTTAAAAAATATCTGCCCAATTACAAGCTAAATTGCTTGTACAAGCGGGTCAGCAAAAAAGGACCTTCATCCTATTTCGAAACTGGTTAATGATCGTTTAACGTTTTATTATTATTGTACCTGTTTATGTATGCGTGTAGCATCAGCTAATTATATTCTAGATTGACTTTTGGGACTGTATTCCACTGCAGGGCAGAAACTATGTATTAGCAGTTACTATAAGACAGGATATATAGGTGCAGTTTAAGAGAAAAATAACCTTTTCTTATATTATGACGCTCCCCCTTTTTAATAAGCGCATATTCCTAATATTTTGCTCTTTCTGACCCAAGCACGTACACAAGCACGCACGCACACACACATTAACGAAACTTCTAGCACGTTATCTGGTGCAGATCAGTAATGAGAATGAATGTTCCAGCGCTTAAAGGAAGAAGCTTGACCATTCAATACGTTTACCTAGCGAGTCATTTTTTCTGCTCCGATTTGTAGAAGTGGCTTAACTTTTTGATGGCGTCAGCTCCATTATATTGTTTTGATGTCGGATGATGTCCTTGGCACGCAAATTATGCGTAGTATGGAAAAAACAGCTAGTATCAATAGTTGTTAGCCTTGTTTCAAATTACTACAAAAAATACACGAATTTAACAAAAAACTGGCCGAAGGTTATGGCGTATTGTAAAAGACATTTTGCAACTGTTGATATTGAATGATAATAAAATCTTTTGCTCATTTCGGCGCAAGAATGCTAATGCTACGAACACGCTGTGTTGCCAATGATCCTTTAAAATTTTTCATCATAATAAGTTTTAACGAGTGATGGTAATAATGCTTATAAAATTTGAACATCGCAATTAACAGAGACATATGTAATGTTTTTCTATGTTTATAATATAATTTCTAATATACTAATGGTTTGGTTTATATTGTTAGTCTCTGAGCGCCAAAAAACATATTTAATATTTATTTTTTTATCATAAGATAGGCTAGCGTTTGGCCGCGATCCCACCTGATGGAAAGCGCGGATGCGTTCTAAGATAATTTTTCTTTTTCACAACTTGTTCCACTTGTTTGTCACTGTAACCATTTGAAAATTTATTATTTTTCATTTATATTGAGCTCATAAACTAATAAATTATAATGATTCGCTTTAGTTGAGTAATGGAAAAGTAAAATAAAAAGTCTACAAAGATACTCATCCGCTGAAGTACAGTTCCGTAACAAGAACGACGATTGTAGAAATAAAAATAAACCTTTCTAATGCAGATAGTAACCTTTTAGTGTTACGCCGTGAAATGCGGATGGGAATTACAGATTAAATTATATGGAACATTGCACTCTCAGTCTTATTTCGTGATTTCTTTTAGCAAGCTTTACGATACATAAAAGATCTATTGCTATCTAGTGGTCAAAATATGTAATTGATTATATTCTTGAGTTGTACGTTGTTGAAGTTCTCATGGCAAAGAACACACTCTACGTCTTCACTCTGTTCCACTATTTGACCTGAGACTGTTTTAAATGACAAGTATGAACTTAAACAATAAAGTCTTTTTTCATTTAATATATTGACTGCATCGTTGGTCGAGCGGTTGCAAGTGCGTCCCCGGGTCAGGTGCTATTGGATTTTTCTAATTTAGAATTTCTAGTAGTGACTCGGAGCCTGGAATTGTGCCCGGTGTACGGCAATAGGCTCACCACCTATTCTATGGGATGAAACGTGGGAGTGTACTACACTCCTGTGCCTACCCCTTCGGGGATTACAGGCGTGATTTTACGTATAAAAATTACCTAAAATCAAAGTAACTGAACATTCAAAATTAGAACTTTCGTTGTACGTTCCACTTCCAATGTTATCGAGTGAAGCTAGAATATAATTTAGCTACATTTAGCAAACAATATTGTTTTGAATGTGTTTGAGTATATTTGTGAAGGTAGGAAAATTCCTAAGTAAAAACATCGAGGTGTAGCATGTGAATTGACAATCCGTGAGTTAATTACAGGCCCTATGATTGGTATTTTCTGCAGGGGTTAGACAATCGGGCTAACGATGCGTTGATTGCGATACATTCAAAATGGCTACCGGTTTCCTGTATAACCTTTTTTAAATTTTAAAAGCAATTCCCCTGTCTATCCCTTCCCCTACATTTTATTCCTACAAGGATTCATTCCCCTGCCTATCTCTTAGCGGATTACAGGGATGATGTTACGTTTATTTTTTGTATTTGATATTAAAGGATTACTTATAAGTTAATTAAGTATTTGAATGCGGAAATAAATTATGAACAACAGAATCTGTCAACCACTTCCGGATAAAAAATACAAGTTAATTAGAAATCGCGTAAACAAGTTTTAGTTCTAAAATTGAATTATTTATTGAACTCGCAAGAAACTTTTTTATTTTACATTATGTATTCAGATTCTCTTTCGATTGGCTACTTAATGGTTATCCTAAATCAAAGGAGCTAGCATTATAACCGGACGAGATGGTCACGATTTGTTTATTTCAATGTTGAGTCATTTTAACTGGCGATTATGGCCCCAGCGACAGATCGAATAAGCTCTTGTTATTTGGAAAATCGTATAAAACTTTGAATATATAATCATTATGAGCTGGTGTTCGGAGAGTGACAGGGCAGTGACGCTCCCCATTATCTAGTATGTCTAGTATTATTTAGTGAATTGAAAACTGCTGAACTATTTGTATTCGGCTAATGTTTGTCTATCTGTAGTTTTGTGAGATCCTTAATATCTTATGGCGTATTGTCCAGGGAGGTTTAAAAATAATACGGTTGAAATAATTTAATTTCCGCATTTCTTACTTTTATTAGACTAGATTTAAAATTAACCGCAGTGTTGTGGTACAACCAGCAGTGCCGCATGATCTAATAAATGAAAATGATGCACGTACAATATTTGTTTCTTATTTGAACAACTTCATTTTGTTACTAATTGCTCGGAACACTGTTCCTGCATCTCATATCTTTGTATTATGTTATGACATACTTCGTGAACCATGAGGTATTTGCCTACGAATAAAAACAGAACACGAACAGCCAAGTACAGAAGATATTTGCCCCGACGGGAGTTAATCTAGATTCTGTGGGAATCTACTAACCGGGCTCCCTTGTAAATTACTATAGTTTTCAATTTGTATCCAAAGCTCTCTCTCAGAGAATTAACTTCAGCTTGTTAAGCAAACTCCTGGCAGCCATTCCAAGCAGCAACTCAATTTCGCTTAAGAGTTCTTTTCAACCGTTTCCATTCTATTTGCACTTAATACTTTATTGGCTACTATTTTTTATTATACTCATACACCTGAGTTTGAGTTCAATTACTATGGCGAGGAATCTAGAACGGTTCCGCCTATAATGATATATGTATTGGAGATTTCTAACAAACATTTCTATATTGAAAAATATTTTTTGATATATAAATCGTTTTCGTATGGGCGTCAGGTTCTACCCCCTTTACGTCTCAAATCTTACCTAAGATCAGTTAGGGCTTTGCTGACTATACGCCGAATCCGGAACATGACCCGTATATTTTGAAGGCGACAAAAATACGATAAGTGAAGTAGCATGTCTGCATCTCACATCCTCATCATCATAATCATCCACGTTAGCAGCCTGTCTCAGCCTACTACTGGATATAAGTCTCTTCCAATGAGCACTATCGCGCTCTGTCTTCAGCTTGTCGTATCCAACTTCTGCTTGCAGCCTCTAGTGGATCATCATTCTACCTACGAGAATATTCCACACGTTTGCCGAACCGCGAAAACTCGTTTACTTCAATGGTTATCGATGCTTCGGCAGCAAACAAAATCTATTTATAATGTTTTAACATGTAACAACGAACATACATATACTTTTTTAAAAATTAACATATATATGTTATACGTACTTACCCTTTTTTCTCATCCATCCCAATAAAAAATAGCATAAATGGCATTTTTTAATAATACTTATGAGAAAATGACAATAACAAATGGTACCTATTCCTACTTATGTCTGTGACTAGATGTTTGATAATACCAGAATATTGCTACAGATATCTGAATAATTCGAAGCTTCGCCTTTCTACATTTCCGTGGTAATCATTGAAGCTATCTAACAGCCTTCTCGTTAAGACCGCGGATGACAAGCTGTTAAAAGCTGTTTTAATGTGCTGACATGTAATCTTAACATATTTCATTATCTATTAAATGCCAGCATACAAATGACGTTCAACTAACAAGCTTAATAGATACGTGCTGTGTCTTGGAATATTTAATATTGCTTATTAATACTCGTAGTTTGTTTTGTAGTTCTACTTTACTTCGTTTCTAAAAATAAGTTAGCCAGCCCTAGGGAAATATTCTCTCCAAACGAGCTGCTGGATTACTTTTGATATTAAACTGTTTTGTACAATTGCCATAATATTATTTAGGTCTACACTATATAACTTTTTTAAAGTTTTAAAAAGAATAATTTTTATTTTTTTTATGATCAGCATTCAGCAACATATTATTTAACTAAATGTAATACAATATGATCTGTGTTATGGAATTGTTTTTTAATATTGTAAGAAGGGAATATTAGTATCAGTGAACGATTTTTAATTATTAATTCTATGGAAAATATCGTAAATGCCCTTGAAATTTACGATATTATAAGAATACAATACAATACAATCTTTGTGTGCGGTAACGTGAAATGTTTGATGTGCGTCATCTGAACGTATTACTTTTTGTTTATTTATTATTGGGTTTCCTCTACTCATAAATGACGTTGTCCGGCGAAATGACGTGAATTAGCGTAAAATGTAAGTAAATTATTTGGTCAACGCACCTTGGTGTCTTTATTTCAGAACATGAATGTTTTTATATGAAATTGCAGATTTGCGTGATGTTTCGTATTATATTTGAAACGAACACATTTTTCTATCGCACCAACACCGCATTTGCGAAAGGTACTCTGTGTTTGTTACGTTTAAATTCGTAAACCGTTAAGCCAATTTTTTAAACATTTGGTATTAGTTTTTTTTCCTGTATCCGTCTAGCTCATGTGCCCTCTATCTCGGATGAAACTTACACACTCTTAGGCGACTTAGAAGAAACGGCGTGAAAATGATACAATTGCAATTAGATAATTCAGTGCTGGATATAGTAAAGATTCAATTATACGTTCTATTGTACATACGATATGTACAAATATGTTACATTACTGATCAGTTCACATGCCATTGATATTGGCTAAATTTTAAAATGCAGTTTATAACTGGGATGTCATCTCGATTGGGAATGATAAAATGTGTTGGTGAGTTCTAGAGAGTTCTATTACGTTACCACTCATGCGTGGCTGCGCAACTGGGTAATAAATAACAGTAAACATGAGTTACTATGTCAGGTCATTTCCCTGTGTCATGTAACTAATGATATGTGTAATATTATACCATCATAATGATTCGCTCGACTGAAAATTGCGTTGCGAGAAAGAACGCAGAACTTTGCCTTAAGTAGTTAAATAAAAGTTTATGTAGCTTCATGTATGTAACAGATTCGTTCTGGGAACGCCACTAGTGCTAAATGTCTAGAGAGCTTACCGTTTTAGATCAGAGGATATTTAGAGCCGTCGACCTCCTGAGGGCAGAATTCAGTTAAACTACAGACGTTAGAGTTTACTCCGCTGCTACGATACAGATTGTGGAAAAGATGGACTATAATCCAGTCTGCTTATAGAAAAACAGCTCTGAATACCTTCAATAATAATAACAATCAGTGCAAGGATATCTTAGTGTAATATATATTAATGTGTTTTACAAAACACGGAAACACTCATGAAAGTTAAGTATTAGTAGCGGTCCCTACTAAGGGCAGGCCCTGCCGCGTTTGCGGTAGACCAATGTGCTACGGTTTCGAGTGCTTCAAAACTGCTCTAATTAGGGATAACAAGAAAAGGGCTGATTATCCTGAAAAAAATAAGGTCGTAACATTATTACCATATTTCTAATTATTTGTTTCCTATCAAACATATAATAAATTTTATTAGAGCTTCTATTAGCCTACGTAACTACGAAAGCAAGAATCGAAGTTGATTTGCAAATCTAATCTAAGAAAACTTAACAATCACGTCGGCGGTGCAGTTGGTAGGAAACTGCAGGATGAAACTTTGCTCACCACGAATAATAACGTTTAAAACTTTGGAAGTAAGGAGAACTACGATGTTTGTCCAGCCGGCGACTGCTAACTTACTCTATCGTTACTTTCATTAGGGTTTTAAACTTTAGCACAAAGAATGATATAGATTTAATTAAAAATTTTAAGGCAAAGTAAATGAAGTTGCTTTTACCAAAAATAGATTAATAGAATTCAATTATTGTAATTCACGTTACAAAAGTATTGCCATGAAATTTATTGCGTAACTCAGTTTACATCATGAAATGTAACATATTCTAATTCCAATAACTCGTGTAGGTATTTGTTTTAGATTTCCATTGAAATTAGTTATGTAGAATTCGTCTAAAATGTTATATGTTTGTAATTAGTGTTTAGTTTGAACTAGGGAGCACATGATACTGGGATATCTATATTTGGAATTTTGTCAACGGGGCTTTGCTCGAAGTCTGGAAGGCTTCCCGTGGGCGTGCTCATATTGGAACTGAAAAGTTGTTTATATTCATTTCTAAAATAAATAAGTACCGTACGTTTTACTTTAATAAAGTCTATACTTCTATAGTGGTGTTACTCGTTCAGTTCATTAATATCTTTGCCCAAATTTAATCGTGTTTGGTTGCGGCCAGGAGACTAGTTTGACGGGTTTGTGCTGAACGTACATTTCTTTATTACATTCATTAGATCGTACACAGTAATGTAAGTATTGTATTCGTCTGCATTTTTGTTTAGCGTTTCGTTTTTCTTAACAGATGATAGTGCGAGTGTGGTGCGAGAGTGGGGCAGGCTGGGCGCCGACGCCCGTGCCGGTCACTCCGCAGACCACGTGTCGAGACATCCTGGAGTGCTGCCGAGAACCCGGAGACGAGCCTTGCATGCTTCTCTGCGTGCATCCCTATCACGGAGGTATGTAGCTGGGAATACATACCTATTCGTCTGCAGAAACAGTAAAATGTGACGTATTTTTTGTTGTTGTTTTAACCTCAGACCGTCTTGTAATAAGTATCTAATTATACTTCTCTTCGGAAATATGGTCAAAGTAAAGCGTTATTACTCAGTAATGTACCTGTATCTGATCTTAAGCCGGATAAGAGATCTATTAAAGACATGAAACAAATATTAATATTAATTTAAGGCATGAAACAAATATTAATAAGGCGCAATGACTATTAAAAATCAAGTTGTCTGCATAATCTTATCTGAGCGGGCGTTAGCTACTTCTCTTCATAATTGAACAAGTTTGTAGATATATTTATTTGCCGAGAACTGTTAGCCACAACGTTAGTGTCGATAGAATATTGTCGTCTATATCGTAAGCTGTGTATATCTACTCGTATTTATATTGTTATCAATATTGTCTTTAGGTTTAAGGTTTAAATAAATACAATACTATTTCTATATAAAACTTTATAATCGTACTAAAATCTTTGCTGACAGTATTACAGTAAATATTTGTTAAACACGCTTCTATGTATTTACATATTTTACACTCCTGGTTACTAGATTTTCGTTCCTTCTACCTACAGTTGAGCTGAAAGAGGACACTTCCCTAGAGGCAAGGTTGATAACGCACTTTTGTAGTTTTACGATTTTTTAACGTACACATTTTTGTTATTCATGAATAAATAAATGGATTGAATTAATTGCAATACACAGATAACTTATAACGGAAACTACGCTTTCTAAATTATCCATTATAATTTAT
>DWEE01000975.1:0-14638 GCA_018245755.1 Parelbella macleannani | reverse complement strand
GATCATGTTAGCGTAAAATTATGATCGCGTATCTCTCGCGGAGGGTCTTCGTGGCCGCGGAACAAAAGGCGCACATCGAACAATGAACGGGCTGCCGTGAATAATGACTTGTTACCGCGTGACCTCTCGCTAGGGTTGCCACTGATACTGACTCTGTCTTTATAAGTCAGTTGTTCAGACACTCGTCATGAGACATTTTGTTAATTGTTTATTGTATAATAGATTAAAAACGATGGATGCTTAATAACAAAATCAGTATAATCAATTTAACATATAATCTGTTGTTTAATGTTCAATGATATTTTCGAATAGATTCGTCGGTGACAACCCTAGAGTATGAAAATATAGAGCTTGCTTTGAATTATCATAATTTTAGTGCATTGTATTTTTTTTTTGTAATAAATTATCAAGACCGTAGAAAACATCGTAATCTACAATAGTATGATTACAATGTACACTTGTCCCGTGACGACCTAACATTAATAATCAAATACGTTTAAAAGAACATAATATGTATGTTAGAATGTAGTTATTTGAAAATGAGACAATCTCTCCAAACTTTACGTTGAATGGCTACTATAAATCATTATCTCCCTAATTATTTAGATTTAGTGCCCAAATATAAACGACATAATGACTTTTCAATATGAAAAATATGATGTTAGAACTTCACGGGAGTGTACAGAATTTAAGATCACAAATTCTTTATTATTCGAGCTCTAAAAGCACGAAAAAATTCATATAAAATACTTACAGGCGGTCATATACACAATAATAGACCGACGCGATGATGCAAAATATATTCCGTAATGCTCATTGTTTGGGATCTGATATACTACATCAGAGTTACGAGCGTCTAAGCAAATATAGTTATTAATCATTATATCATCACCAAAGCGAAACCTTACAGGGTAAGGACAGAGTAGCAAATGCCGAATACTTCTATTATTAAAGACCTGATAAATTTCTTCAATATTTCTCAGTCACATCATACACACATGCCAGATTCGGAGGCTTCTCATCAGCCAGTATCAACGTTGTCTTTTTTTTATATACTCAATAGGTTAGCTTTTGGGCACAGTCTTGCCTGATGGAAAGCAACGACGTGGCCTATGACGTGGCCGTGGCAAGCTTGCCTAGTAAATGCCTATTCACATTAAATTTGAAGAGGTTATACGTATTTAGTATAATTAAATGAGATAACGTTGTAGTCAAGCGACAGAATGAAGTCTAAATCCACCAATTAAATCATACTGACTAATGACGTCATTACTCTATATTCAAATGCTAATAGCGAACAATAGATCGTAAAGAGTATTGAATGAGCTGTACTGAATTTATTTGAATGGGGGACCTGTACGATACTTGTCGCAGCCACCGCCGCTGTCCCACAGGTGACTAATTGGCCCCATTGACGCGTGTTCACGTGCCCTTTTGATTAGTCGAATGATTTAAATCGTTTAAAACGTTAAGCCATATTATGGCGTATGAGTATTGTATTAGTTTGAATTAAGCCATTGTATGAATAATAATACAGTTCAATGTGAACATTATCATGCAAGTATCCAAATTTTTGTCTTGCGCGAACAACTGACGCTTAATTAGGGTCAATGTACACTATCGTTTATTTACCATTTGATGTTCGCCCAAGTCGTATTGTGTCGATCTGTCAAACGTATTTTATTCTTCTGTAATAATCGGTCTTGTTTAACACAAAATGAAAGAAATAAAATGTTCACTTTTACGACTTGTCATAACGTTTATAAAACGACTATTTCAATAATAATAATAATAGTTCTCTTAAATAGCCCATGAAATAAACTTATATGATTGTTGGGACGCGATTGCAGAATTGTAGTCATGAACTTAGCAGCAGTGCGGAAATACCCCATTTATTTTTAAGCAAGATTTCTTTCTTTCGAGCAGGACTAGACTAGTTGCCAAAGAACATAATTATGTATCAACCCAAACAGCGAAGTATTGTAGCTCAAAGAAAGTAATTAGCAGCCCTAATAGCCAAACATTGCATCTTTAATCATCATCATCATCATCAGCCTATAGATTTCACTTTAATGCTAGACACATGCCTCCCCAAAGCGCGCTATTGCGCCCTGTTTTCCTCATTCCGAATCAAATAAGACAAATCACATCACATCAAACGACCTACCACGATACAGCTATCAACACTGTGGAAAAGATAATATGATCGGGTGTCTCGAAGCATCTGTTCCGCTCGATAAAGTTCAACGTGGCATCAGTCCGTGTGCGCGGGACACGACAATAAGTGCCGCATTCGTACTCGCTAACGAAGCGCGACGCGCGGCTATGGGAACGGACGGCGCCGCGGGAAAGTTGTATGCGTTAGTCACGCTCAGACATATGAACTTTATTATTATTATATCATCACGCCAGGTCTCTGTCTAATAATTATGACTTTACGCGCTTCTTTATAACAACACTCACTGCATAAACGCAAGGCAGTTCGGTGAGGACCAGTACCTGATCTATTTGGTCAAGATTAAAGAACCACATGAACGAGGAGTTTTTTCTTGTATTTGTCTGTGAGACATGCTATTTTGCTATTAAAGACTTTTGATTGACGAAAACATAAAATTAGATACAATGAATGAGAAGCAGTCAGTGCAGTTCTATTTCCTTTTAAAGAATGTTTCCTGTTAATGGTGACTTTTCAAATCAAATTTCACGGTTATCATGACCGAAAAGGCGAAGTATACGACAAGTATAGAAGCCTACTGCATGGTTTATTGTATTCGGTATTATTGCTTATATATATGAATAAAATAAAACATTCATTGCTTACGTTCATACACTGAACCAATTATATATACGAATCTAAGAGAATTAGCACAGAGTGCAGATTTATAGACGTATACTATTTAAGATATGAACCTCAGTAATGCCCAAACTAAAAAAATAATAATTTGCTTTTTACTATTATTACGTCCTTTAACTTTTTTTTAAATTATAATTATTATTACGTCTAAGCTGGCAATCTCCGCACACCGGACAACTTGCGAATCCTGCACGAAAATATCCGCTCGGCGCTTGCACGTTTCGTCATCCAACAAGTAACGCTGAACAGTGCAGTATTTCTGAGTGAGAGCGTGCTGCAGTGATTCATCACGTGCTCCACTTCGCCCTTATAAATACTACGAGATACCGAATGTATGAGTCTACCGAACATATAAGATTGCCAATACGAAATTCTTATCTAATTTGGAATTCTCAAAGTTCACCACGAAATTACATAACAATAGTAATATTCGGAAAGGTAACAAAGCCATCTGACCAAAAGCAAATCAAACCCTGTTCTATAGCAATTAGACCACCGGATCTCTGATAAGACCCATCGCCATCATCACCATCAACCTTGTTAACGTTCCACTGTTGCGCGTCTTCCCTCTCAATGAGAAGGATTAATGCCGGTCTGTCACGTTGGCGAAGTGCGTACAGGCAGCCCACACAGGCCTTAGAAAACATTATGGAGAACCTCAAGATGTGCAGATTTCCCTACGATATTTTCATTTACAGTAAGTTACAAGTGATATTTCAGAAACTCTCTCTGAAAGAAAGTAGGCTCTGTGCTTTGATTCTATGATTTACGAACAACAATGATATTATTCATTTATAGTATCTATATAATATATAAGTGCCGATAAAATTTGCCTGATATAAAATAATTACGTAATGTGCACTCAGTTTAAAAATACTATTAAAAGATCCCATCTCAGTCAGCCTGGAAAGAAGTACAATCTTGAAGTATAAAAATTGTGGCAAGTCACGTACCTTCAGGGTCCAATAGCCTGGTAACTCCATATTCCTTCTCTGCTACGTGGAACGCCGTCTCCAGACGCTCGCGAACCTGCCTCGACCTGGTGGGAGAATATTGATCTTTAACATGTGCTAGGTAATAGATACTTCTAGAGAACACCAAATGGCATCACTATACCCAATTAATGTTGACATAGTAGATTAATTTTATTATAATCCATTTATTTTTAACTAGCAAGAGGCGTTTGACTGCAATCTCACCTGACGAAAAGCGAGATTCAGCCTAAAATGTACCACGCCTAACCTAAAAGTTGTTTATTCTTGTCTTTAAAAAATTCGAGAGATGTGAATGGATGATTTACCTGATATTACGCCAGTCTATCAGATCGGGGCGGTTCCTGTGTATGAGAGCGTTGAAGGCGAGCCCGTCCCTCCACGAAGACGTGAAGTCCGCGACCCTGACTCCCGGGTACTTGGCGGTGGAACGACGTGCCCAGCTCAGCAGCGCCTCCCGGGCGGTCACATTTGGTTCTTGACCCACCACTATGTCAGATATCTGGGGACAAACGATACATACATTGAATATTCTGAGTAAAAGAATAAGCTCGGAGTAAGGACGTACCACTAAACCTAAAATACCTACTGATTTGAGATTCACAGCTACTGACTGCATATAATGGTCTTTCAGAACACAAAATTTCATTAAATAAAAACATGAGTTCATTGACGTTACTTTTATATACCTAAGTAAGAATTGTACCTTTGCCAAAGAGTTACGATGTTTTATATGTAAACAAAATATATATGTTAACCGAATACTAATTTAAGAATTATTTTATACTGGTGTGTGTATAAATAACATGTAAGCAAATTTCCATTGAAAGTTCACCTCACAACACAAAATAAATCTCACACTAGCAAAGAATTAACCAAATTGCAGCTTATAAGGATACAGAACAACGTCCGATGAAATTTTAGCAAAATAAGCATCACAGCACTGCGTCAACACATAAACTGTTAACTCATATAACAGTAGTCGCCGACAAAAATATAATGATACGGATTACATTGAAATAGTATTCGTTATTTAAAAAGTGTCTCGTGGTAAGCGAGATGAAATGGAAATTGGTTCGCGGTAAGAAATCACAAAACCGGGGTCCAGTCTAAGCTATAACCATAAGTGTCGACAATTCGTTTAGACGATATTTTATATTTTTTCCCACCGTCGAGCTATGCCAAAAGAAAAAGAGACTACACTGAATATTTGTAGTCGTGGCTCCTGCGGGGCTACCTACAGCAAAGACTGCGCGTAAGCTCTCTTAATTATGACACTCTTTTTTCCGTTTTTGTGTGTTTAATAAAAAACTCAGTATCATTGATGGAACTAAAATCTATCTTTTCTATCTCAAGTGTTTTATCTAATATACAATACTTAAGAGTAATCTAGTAATTTGTAACTTAGTTCGATAAGTTAGTTTCCGAAAGAGATTATCTTACAAGTCCACGTGGATGACGAAAAGCAAATAAGCCTTAAGCCTTCTCATGCCGATAGGACACTCGTGTCCAACTGTCAAAAGTTAATTAAGTCGATGGCAAAAGAAAGTGAACGCAAATACTTCTAATAATATTAATATCAATTATAATTACTGATCTATTTATTTAAAAACAAATATATTAACTAATTAAGGTTCGATTCAAACCGAATTATTACTGATATCAGTCAGTAACTGACTACTGCGCTTGCAGAACAAATATTTGCACTACCATGGCTTCCACTATAGAGTGAATGTTGATAGATCTTCATGAAGACAGTATAGAAAAACGTTTACGGTCATTTAGGGGTGATTATTTTATTACGATACCATTTCCTGAGACGCGAAACTTTTCAAAAGAGATTTATTTCCTATGATACAACAGAATGAACGTGGAAGCAGGAGAGATCTGTAAAAACATATGTAGATATTTAGCACTTGATGCTCTTTACATGCCCTTAGAGTATCCGGTGTGGCCTGGTGATATAATACAAATAATAAGCGGTGTGTAAATAAATGCATAAGCTATATTATTTAATAAATTTATACACAATCGCTTTAAGGAATATTTGTAAAACTTTTATCAAAATAATTATAATAAACACTGCTTAAAATAAAAATAATTCTTATAACTTGACAGAACCCAGACACGAATATTTAGCCCTGCGTTAAACAAAACATGTACTATGGAATCCAGGCGTCTGACATACTACATACATACATAAATGTTATCAAATGTAATTTTAAAGCAGAACATAACAAATTGACAACCACGTAACATATGAGAACGATCAATATCTATGCAATGGATGCAACGACCTGTTATTGAAGTATTCGTACAATTAATAAACCGTCAAATCAACAAACTCCGACCTGGATAAACCTGGCCGACTTCCAGACTAGGAATAACCGGGAGCTATGAGGAAGTGATGGGCTCATAAATATAACCTAGACGGAATCTAGACTTGAAGTTTGCTGACTGCATGCGAGACACCGTTACGTGTATCGTTCGCGGTATGAATACGGTGACAGTTTCGTGAATATTCCAGTGTGTTCTCGAATCTGTTCGATTATGGGACTCTTCAGTCCTGTTGGAGTTCATGGATATAGTAATTGACGGTTATTGTTTATTACGAGATTAATCGGTTTTGTTTGATTTTATTTTATTACCCGTGGCGCTCAATTTTTCTTGACATCTATGCGTTTCACCACGGAATATTAAACTTTCCCACGGTAAACAATTTCTTACATTTGTTTCTAGTAAAAGCTAGATACAATAAATATTACAAAAATCAGTTTATTATTTCGAATTGTTCATGAATAATTTTTTAAATTAGTTTAATAATTATCTATTTACTAGTTGGCATATTTGAAAACAATAGATAAATTCTAAAAATACTTGTGAATTGTTATAAGTTTCCTTATTTAGAAACTAAAACTTTTATTTATCGCCTGCAAAAAAATCTACTCAGATAAAAAAGAAACAACTAAAAAAACAAGTCAAAAAGCGCCATAGTACGGATACAGCTATTATGAAAAGAAGCCATTTCATATTGTGTAAACTAGCCGACGATTATTAACTTGAATAAACAGCTATGATACGTTTTTTCGTTGACTGTACATTGACCGATGAAAAAACCATCCCTCGTTAGTACGTGACGGAATTCGCTACGGTGTCATTGCAATATCAAAAGTGGACCGTTCACACGTAGTAAGGACAGTCGCGAAGCTGTCAGATTTTTCGCAATTATATCATCCATTAAAAGTAAATGTCGTTACGAGATGGTATTCTATAAGGAAAATGTGAAGTTTAAAATTGAACAGTTGCAATTACAATGACACTCGTTTATAAATGCGATGAACAAAAGAATGAAAACGATGTCTCCGTTATATTGGAGAACGAAGTAAGATCTAGATCAATTTCTATTTCTTATTTGATTGCATTCACAAACGCTCAAGAATATTTATCGAAAATAGAGAATATATTCCAGGTTTTTCCATTTTCTTATTCATAAAAATTTAAAACGAGAGATTTTTTTTTTTATTTATTCATTTACTCTAGAACATATGTAGAACTTTTAACCAACCAATTGCAAGGATCCTCCGATATGAGCCATATTCACAGCAATTTAAAATATTTATTGGTAATGGCAGGCAGTAAAAGACCAGGATTAAGAGACATTAATGTACATGATATGAAATCTAGAGGAAATACAATGGGCCTATTGAAATTATGAAAATATTTTAAAGAAGGTAATTGGCTTCCAAATTAGTTAGAAGTCGTACAACGAGATCCAGCCAATTCATATATAATTTTACAAACAAACAGAACATAAATATTCGTGCTCATCACACAAATATTGACCTTGGTTAGGAATCGAACCCCAAGCCCTCAGCACAGCAGTCAGGATCACTGACTATTGATATAATAGACCAGACATTTGCTTTCACAAATAAATATTCATATGTCGTTGGACAACAGAAATATGTGCGGATTGCAAGTCCTTCAATGATATGCACCGAGTTATTAGAAAGGTGGAAACTGCAGTCGAATGAAAGTGGTATCGATATACATACACCGTGGCAAATGTTACGGTTAGTGCGTATGAAGAAACCATGAACACGCATGGTTTCATCCACGGTTGCCACTTTCGCTCTCTTCGAAATTGCTTCGATAAAATCGATCCGAGCTACTGTTACAATGGCAAGGAACACTGTTTTAATCATTGATAACAGATACAAGAAGATATTTGAAATGTTGTGCTGCTGACGACTGCCTCGTTGGTTGAGTGGAGCGAGAGGTCCTGGGTTCAAATACCGGGTAAGGTGCTATTAGATTTTTCTAATTTAGAATTCTAGTAGTGACTCGGAATCTGGAACTGCGCCCGGTGCATGGCGATGGGCTCACCACCTCTTCCATGAAACTTAAACATAACTAGTGAAACGTGTGAGTGCACTACACTTCTCTGTCTACCCCTTAATTTTACACTTGACCACTTCCACTCTTTCAGCCTTATTGCTGCCTGTAAACTATTATTTGCTCCTAAGCAGCAACGTTTTCGTTATTGAGTTCCTATCAAAGGAGTAGAATTATCAAGTTAAAAAACAAATATAACATTGTAAAATATGTATATATACGTGAATAAAGCAACACTTTATTTCCACGAAGAAAACATGTGTTAGATAAAGTTTCTGTAACAAAATTACTCATTGAGCGCAAAATGCACATTTTGATCTCGAAAACAGTATGAGTACATCTGAATAACTAACTTATCATTCTTGTTGTATTTAGAAACACATTCATTATAGATTCGTATTGAGCAGAAAATAAGATATACGAACATCAAGTCGAGTGTTAAGTTAATGTTAATGCGAGCGTGGGCGGAGGTGAGGCTGTGGAATCTATGATGTCATTCGTGCGATGTCAGGGTCTTGCTTAGTCGTCACTTAGATCGTTTTATTGCGACCGTTCGTTCTACGAATTCCAAGTTTTATACGTTTCACTACTTAAGAGCAACGTTACATATGTACAAGTGGAAAATGAAAAAAAAAAATGTTGTATAACCACCAACACGTATTACAGAATGGTACTGAGGGTAAACGTATATATCGAAATAAGGAAACTAAGTTTATCATTATCAACTCGAACTTCGTACTCAAAATTCGTACGGCCATTATAGACAGAATATTCAAATCGAAAGTGCTGTAAACGTAATCAAAACAATTATACGTAAACGTAAATGAATTTGGTTTAACTATCAACAATGAGTGTCAAACCTTGCAAATCGCCATACAACCATTAAGATATAATTGTTACTACCAATATTTTTCAATATTTACCAATTAAACTATAAACTTCTCTACAGAATTTAACGTATTTCTGTTCAATTTGTAAGAGCCAAGACCTTAGTATATAATTTTTAGTTAGCGAGACAAGAGTGAAGTGTTCTAGAGTTTTTATTGCCTTAAACGTTACCAGTGCAATAATGATATTGTACAGTTTAATATCCTATACTCAAGTATATCGGTAAATTTTATTCTATTAGAGTATCTAAGACTATCTATTTATACATATTACAAGTTTTAGTTGCATGTACTATAAAAATTATATTTGGTACTGGGAATAAAACATGGTTGTATCTTGTGGCTTTCGTTTCGAAAAACCTCCATCTAATTTTAAATCTACGTCCTCAATTGAATCGTGACCGTTGTCGTATATATTTATAGTATTTTCCATTTCCTTTGATTCAGCGTACACAATATGAACATCAACCTGGCGTAGCGAAACAGCTTCGATTATTTCAATAGCCATTATTAAATTTCGATAACAACGGACCAGCGGGTAATGTAGTAAAAAATCAAAAAGCCTTCATTGCCGACGAATAACAATAAGATATAACTTTTACCAGCTTACTTGTGCGGACGAAATGAGCTTCGGACGAGAGAACCCGTAAGCGCCATGGGCTGATTTTTGAACGAATTGTGTTCTGTTACAATTTTGCTGGCATGATTTGCGGTTAAGTAGAACTGTATTGGACATTAAATGGACAGCGCTCGTGCAATATGGTTTAGATTAGAGACGGCCGATGTTCTAGCGAAATTAGTCAGCGTTTTGACTAACATGCTCTGAGAGAGGCATTTAAGCGAGTAAGAAATTAAACGGAACTTTGACCGTGTTATTGCTAGTTAAAAAGCAGAATACAAATTCATCGGTCTGTTTGCTTAAATTTAGCTCAATTTTCTGACTAATGTTTTTGGTAGTTATAAAACAGTAAAAAAAATCTGTCAATCTGTTTTGTTTAACCTCATTTTCAGCAATTTTTCGTACTTAGATTATATGGATTTAGATCATCACATGTAACGTACGTTAATAATGTCCCTATAATTAATCAACAGACACAAATTTATATCGAAACGTTGCCACTTTTTTTGCTCCGAAGTGCATAACACCATGAGCTGACTTTAACAGATACTGCTGAGGGTATTAGAAATTTGCAAAATCTAAGTGCTAAAGTAAAAGATTAGATGAGCTCAATAAAGCATCATGTAAAAACCACCGACAATTTCAAAAGTTATGTAATACAGAAAGGTAGGTACTAATAATAAAAAATGTAAAGTCACGAGTGTAATCTGCGAAAGGGTAGGAAGAAGAATGTAGTACACTCCCACGTTTCATGAGTTAAGTTAAGTTCTATGGAATAGGTGGTGAACCTATTGCCACACACCGGGCACCATTCAAAACTCCGAGTCACTACTAGAAATTCTAAATTAGAAAAATCCAATAGTACCCACCCGACCCGAGATTTGAATCCAGGACTTCTCGATCGGCAGTTGCGTTTGCAACCACTCGACCGAGGCAGTCGTACTAATAATGTATGTGTAACCAGAAAATAAGATTATCTAGTCCTCCGAAGATAAATTCCATTTAGAAGTAATATATCTGAAAATATTTCTCCAGAGACATTGGAGTGCAATTTCGCAGACATGTAATAAAAATACAAAGTGGGAAAGTTCCAAGTAAACAAGCAGATAAAAGTTCTCCAGCCACGTTACTCGTAAATAATCTGATATCGCCTGTAGCTACATTTGTATGTTACAGGTATTTTTGTTTTTATTACTCTAGTTTATTGTCCAACTGTATGTCTTTTATCGCCGACGTGACATCGGACGGTAACTGGTCACCTTGGATTAAAGACGTTTATAGTACTAAAGATGGTATTTCAAATGTCGCCTGGTCGGTTAAGACGTCTATGGCGTACTGTAATGTGTATATCTCAAAGACAAGTTCAGAAGATAAGTTGTATCGGTACCTGGATAGTCCCTGCAAAATCTGCAGATATATTTATGTCCCCTGCAGTGATTACACTGACTAAGTCTATTGAGCATTGGGTGTTTAACGAATTCTAATGGATCAAGAATACAAAAGAGACACTTAAGAAGATTAAATACTCTTTTGGAAAATTCTAGTGACCGCTGATGCAACAATATCTATATAATGTAATATGCATGTTGGTAGCATATTTTTGTTTTTGCATTGGGATTTACAAAATCATATTCATAAATGTGTGTATAAAAAGCAGATATATACCTAACTATAGAAATAACTGAATATAAATACTAATTATAAGATACTAATGTAGTAGTTCATGGAGTACCTACTATTCCATAATAACCTGTAATTTTAAGTAAATTTTCAAAATAACGCAAATACAATACTATACGTGTACAATAGAAGTACAAAGAATACAACGATAGTATACTGGTACCAATAAGAAAAGTTGCACGCTGATATTGATATTGTATGGTTTCGTTGCAAAACCATATTTATCTAGGCCTACGGCATTTCCATTTTCATCCAATAGTCTAGGCACGTATATTTACGAAATGTTAGAGTTGAGGAATATTTAAAATTTAGTCTAACGGTTTTTAAAAATATTTATAGAGAATTTCAAGTTAGAAAAATACATGAAATCAGCAATTAGAAATAAAACAAAACCGATTCGAAATGAAAATACACGTCAAGTAATTTTTACGTTACAAATTTGTGCTAAATTCCACTTTAGAACCATTACTTTTCATTTATCAAGTGACTACTTTAAGTCGCCTTTGTTACCTCTGGAACTAACGGTATGCCACTTGAGGATGGTACCGAACTGCAACTACACGCCGTCCTAAGTTTGCTTGATAAACTCCACTCAAAACTGCACACTATCAAGTAATGGCTATTAAATATAGTCCAAAATGATTAAAACATTAAATAAGCTAGAAAGACAAATTGTATCCAGTTTCCAGGGCACTAAGACAAATTTAGTGCACAATGTAATACTATAACTTATAACTTTATTTAGCGTTTACCAGAATTTGGAATTTAAAGTCAGCATGATGACCTTCACAGTGCGGTCAAATATGTATATTCTGTAGACTGAAGTATTTTTTGTTATATATACCCGATTGACGTGGACCTTAAAGTTTAAAACAATGAAGTATGCCTTAACAAACAAGGCAGAAGTTCAAGATCAACCAATAACAAAATTTTACAAATAATCCTATTGTGGGATTCCGTATTGTAAACAGCAAGCAAGTGTGATACACCGTGTATAACTAATAACTAACTAACAAATAACTAATTTATCATTAGTTTTTTGCTAGGTGGAAATGCTTTTTGGTGGGGCGGAGATCGAACCCTAACATATTCAACGCGATAGACCGGCATGGCTACTGTTCTGCCAAAGGGCTCGTGGAATAAACCTTTCTGCACCACGTGCCTATAATGACATGTTTGATACTAGCAATAGCTGACATTAAAGGCGTATCACAATCCAGCCTTTCTACTTTCTAATAAAACCCAATCCACAGAATGAGAAGCTAAATATTAGAATCGTGCTCCCAGTTCCGTGAGGCTCGTGATCGGCTGATAACCGTGTCGCCACGACCTAATGAGACGTCAGATTTTGAGAGCGAATCCTATAAACATAACCTAGGGGGAAAATGTTAAGTCCGATACGATTTCAACAGCTCTCCAACACGCAAACCAGCAGATCAAATAGCACAAATTAAGGAAGATAATCTTTAAATATTATATTTCCCAATATAATTTATAATTATTGTTAAAAATTATTAGTATTTTTCCTAGGGTTTAGATCAATTGATAAAGATTTCGCTTCTACTACATACTACGTTAAATTTGTAACACAATTTGTACGACAGTTTTAGTTGGACAAAATAGACCTAATAAAACTGATTGAGAAGGCTAATATAACTTATACATATAAATAAAATTTCAACGTAAATCTGTAGGATACAAATTATCTAAAATAAAAGAGCGTTTATAAAAAAAAATCTGTCTGTCAGACCATCTATGTGATAGTCTACTGATAACTGGAAACGTTGTATCAATTTTGATTAAACGTGAATTTGCATTAATTGAAGTTAAAGACAGCATGCAATACGAACTTTAGTCAAAGAGTTTCTTAGTCATTGTACAAGCTCAGGCCATCGAAGAAAAGGCTGAATTACACGTATAAAACTAAACTTACTATTATTATTACAACAAAGTTGAATTGTCGATTAAATATTAAAAGAAAAACAATATTAAGAAGCATTGAAGAAAACCTCAATCAAAAATCTCTCGAAACGAGAGACTGCAAACGCAGCAACAAGTGTTCGCCAAGTGCAGGCTTTGTGTTGGTAAAAGTCTAATTAAGCGCAGGGACAGGCGCATAAAATGTGAATGAGATTGTCGGGACTCGGGATACAATGGAAAAGATACTGCAGTGTCGCTTATCTAAATAGTTTCGAGTGTAAACTAACATCGTCGAAGCTAATATAAATATAACTTTCTAGCTACTCCTATAACATTTTCATTATACTAGTCTACATGAAACCGAACATAACATGATATGAAAGTGTATTATCAGAAGTAAACATCTGTCATAAATTAAAAAACAAAATACACCCATGTTAAATTAAAAAAAATAACAAAGAAGAAGAGAAAGGATAACAATAAATTATTTTAGATACAGACGACAGGTTCATCAAGTTCGCGAAGAAATAACAATGAAAGTGAAAGAGATTAAAAAATCGGTAAAACTTTCCATGGACCAGTGTTAAGTTTTTTGATGAATGAAGAATCCGCAACTTGTACAAGCATCGAATCAATGAATCTAATAAAATTCAGTTTCATATGATTCAAGTCCCTAAAAGATTTTAAAGTCGTGACTTCTCACACCCCTGTCATGTACTAATTAAGAGAATTAAGAATGAAGTCACAATACGCTGATCGTTGAGAGATACCGCACGATACATACACTGGGAATCAGTACTGATTGTTATATAGCTATCTCAAATCAGAAGTCAGTTGTGGAGCTCGGAGAGCTTCTGGGAGACAATGGGATATTAAAAGTCCCAATTACATGATTTTTATATTACGGTATTGAATTTACCGGATGTGTCGTCCACCAGGTCTAAAGCGTATTAAAAGCCAAATATATAGCTCTTCATAATACGGTACATGTTGTAACGGTATCACCTTTCAACTATTAACATAATTGCATTAAAATGCACACTTTGTGTTCTGATTATTAGGAACAATTTACTCTTAACAAACATTATTTTTAATTATACATAACTAATTGGAACACGGTAGCATTTTTTGCCCAGAATTCGACTTAATTTCGCTACGGCGCAGAAGATTTTGAATTTATACATATATTTCGTGTTTCGTCATATGATGATGTGTGATATAAAAAAGCTCTTTTTAAACTACAAGGAAGAAGGACATCCAACAATGTTTTTGAAGTGAAACTTCTTTAGGC
>DWEE01000974.1:0-14643 GCA_018245755.1 Parelbella macleannani | reverse complement strand
TATGGGCTTCACTGACATACATATGTTTAAAGGGTCCTAACTAGTGTTGGACTTATACGAGGTCCTTCTTCATGAGCTCCCGCCAATTGCAGTGAAATCCAGGCGGCGAATTGAGTTGAGCTATATATAATGGCACGTTGGTCCAATGGTAAGTGGTAAGTGAGCTTAACTCCTGAATCAGGGATTGTGGGTTCCATTTCCACTCAGGACAATACATGATGTCAGTATCTTAATGTAAGACTATAATGTAGGTACGTTGATATGTAGACACTTATACCTTTTGTTTATTAACTATCTCTAGGTATACCAAAACATAAATTCTATTAATTTTGTATGACTGTCTGTGTATCGTGAGATGCATTTATATTGGATACTGTTACAGAGTTTCGCAGCCAAAACGAGTGTGGTGTGGGAAAAATATGGTATATTAATTATGTAGACCTATGATTTAAGTTAGTCAAGTTCAAACACCAATTTAAGCTTTCATCGATAGAAGTGTGTACATAATTTTATTGTAAGTTAATATATTGAACTTATTTAAATTTAAAACGGATACTATTAACGTCAATAAAAGCATATCATGATGTCCGAATGATCGATGCATCCGAATGACCTAATAAAATTGTTTTGCGAACATTAATTCTATAAATTACTATAATAGCTACTGTATTATTTGCAAAACAAAAATTATAATATATAATTATGTATTTCCAAAAGTATTATGATTATAATAATATTTAAAATAATACTTAAAATAATTGTAATAGTGTTCTAAAATATTGCACCGATATTCTGTTAATCAAGAAAACACTGAAATAATTAAGCGAACAGTTTTTTTTCTCCATTAATAGTAAGTACTTTTTAACATATCTATAAATGAATTTAGGTACACCAAGGGGGAAGAAATATAAACCTTTAAGACATAGGAGTAGGAACGGACCAGTTATAATTTAAAAGTCCATAACCTACCAGGTTTTTGGTGTTTGTGCTTCTTGCCCTTGCCGGCGACGGCCGCCGCCAGCAACACCACCAGCAACCACCGCATCTTACCACCGCTCACCACCACATCACAATAACCAAACACATACACTAGTTAAACAAAATAATCTATAAAACACAACACAAATCGCAAAACACGATTGACTATGAAACCCGAAATCTATTTACTATATATGAACGCCCATACAAAATGTTAACAATAGCGAAATAATTTACTTAAGCACGTATTATATAAAGAATAGTCAATAAAACTGGTTTTCAATTAGTGAACAGTGCAAAGAGATTTTTAATCGGTACGTTTTCATTCAAAATCACATTTTAGAACGCGAAGTAAATCGCGCGAAAGTTTACCAAAGCGTGGAATACACGCTACTCGAGCGACGAGCCGAGGACAACTAACGTAACGAAACAAGCTTTTAGCCTTTCGATTCACTATTGCAGGTTGGTGGCTATCGGTCGGCGGAGGACGTAAATAAAAAAGCTCATAGAAAAATAAATTCATCCTTTGTAGACTTATTATAAATTAAAACTAAATGAACTATTAATAAAAAAATTAGTTCATTTGTTGTAATATAAATAAACATAAGATATCTGAACTATAATGTATGTAAAGCTTACGAATAGTTACTGAAAATGGTGTCGAACTTTAACAATAAGACGTGTGGTTTACTAGTGCATTGACAATTCGGCTAGTGGCCACCAGATGGCGTTGAAATATAGTTTTCTTCGGAGATTGATATTGGAAATAGCTGTCAGATTTTTTAGAATTCCTGGCATTTCTTTATTATTTTGATTTGAATACCAAGTTCTAATAATACATTATGCGATGGTATACATAGTCCACTCTAGGGTTTTTCATCGATCAATTCCCTCCTGTAGGGGCATGATAAGCAGTCGCTCACTATGTCAGTAGTTATTGTCGGAGATTTCTAGAATGGCTTTTCAGCACATGGATTGGCGACTTTTGTTATTCACGGCCACTTGCACTGTAAGAGCGTGCTGGAGAAGGTTCCAGTCTCCCACAAGTTGCGGAATGGAAGCAAGGAATATAAAACTGGCCATAATAAAAGAATTAAAATAGTAGCCAATTCTTTCAACAATTATATTATGGCAAATTTCCCTTAAACTGCAATACCACTTAGTAAGAAATGAAACTGCTTTACCTTGAATTCGTTCCTTAAAGATTGAAGAATATTCCTTACCTGAAAAAGACAGCGGGAAGCTGCTGGATTCGGAAGGCCCTGAACCGGATGGGGTGGCGCCGATTAGGGGAGGCCTATGTCCAAGAGTGGACATCAAGAGGCTGACGATAATGATGATGATGATGTTTTATTCAACTGCATATTCTGTGTTTAATTAATTTAATTAGAAATAAATAATCATTAGATATCAACCCTTTTGTCGCCTCCCTAATAGAGACGCGTCTTATTGAGAAGAGTTAGGGCTTCTTTAGATTAGAAGCTAGCATATTCTGTTCTCAAGTATGCTTCTAAAAAGCTCGCAAATGTAAATTGGCCAAAAACACACGCCTAATCTGTTAACACGAACACCGTTAATATTTTAAAAGCTACCGGGGCCAAAACTTACTCTCTCTCTCTGTCCATCAAAATTAGACACAGACTCTCCCGTTTCTTACCCATTAATGTATTAATTTGTAGTCTCCTCTTTACTGGAATCAGGGTATACGAAACAATGTAGTAAGTTAATGGAACTAGCAAGGATAAAAGAAAGTTCTATCTGCCCACAGTTCTCAAAAGCCAGAATGTTTATTCTCAATATTCGATGATTCTTTCATTATTACTCTTTTATCAAATGAAACGTGAATTAAAGGCAGCATACATATTCATATTCACATGAAATGATGGTGTGTTAAATGATATAATATAATATCTATGTGAAACAAACAATATTTCTTAGGTTACCGTTTTCATTTAAATTTTTGCACAATAATTTACTAACCAAATCTCATTTTTACTGTTGTTATCTACATACATATATATACGATATCACATATGGTATCAATTAATATCTTAAGCCAGATATATGTTCCTTTTTTTCACTTGTATTCAGACTAGACTTTTAACCGCTCGGCCAACGAGGCAATCACCAATATAGTACCTATATTATAAAATTGATAATATTATTTATTATGGTTTATAACTATTATAAAACGATAGATATGTGGGAACATAGCATATCGAATACAAAAATATACTGATATGACCACTGGGACAAATATCCACTAGTGATTAATCATATGATCATCAGCCTATCAGTTTTAACTATGTAGGTACTTATTAAAATTATTTCCGTTGAATTGTTTTTGACTACCCCGATGATTCAGCATTTGCATGTGACACTATTGACCGAGAGATCCTAGGTTCAATCTCCACGTCGTAGGCTATTGAGTTTTTTCTAACTTAAAATGCTTAGTATAGAATAATAGCTCGCAGCCTGGACTTTTTCCAGCTTTACGGCACTAGACTCACTCCATATTCCCTGGGATGTAAACAAATAGATGAAACATGAGAGTACTCGTTTGCCTACCGTTTCGGAAAAAAAGTGCGTAATGTTATGTTTTCGGGATTTTCAATAGTAACAAAATAGATTGTGGATTTTTTTCACATCAGTGCCTTTTAGATACGTATGTACATACATACGTCAAGCGTTATGTATGATTGTTAAAGTTTGTTCTACATCGTGTCATATATATAAAATGAAGGAACGTTGAGTAAAGGAAAAAGGTTATATGGTAATAAGAACTCAATAACATACGAACAATAAGCCAAAAATGTTTAATGTCATATCGATAAATTTACATTGCGTTTATCGTTAACACCAAAAACTGGACACCCACGACACGCGTGCGGCGCGGTGCGCCTTCCACTAAACGAGTAAAAATTTACCTAAAAAAATCCTCGCTAAAATTAGGTATTACATACATAGATACGTTCGGATAGATTGTTCGGGCGCGGTCCGTCCCGCGGCGCGCCACTGCGGGCCGCCGCGGGCCGCAGCGCGCGCCCCCCTGTCCCTCGCCCGCGCGCCGCATCGCGGAGGTCTTGCCACGTACAATATCGATATGTTAACGAACTAACCGGTCGCCTGACAGTGATTCCGATGAGATTATATAGCTAAATATTATTGTAACGTATCAGACTGTTGTTGTGCGTCGCGTCGACGCGAAGTCACTCGCTTCGCGTGGGTGCGACTCGCGAGGGTCGAGCACACGCGAATCTCGCCCCCGGGAGCCGACCGAACCTATAAAAATCTGTAAACTTTAAATATAATGAACCTCTATAACAGTCTATGATATGAATATCGATATAATGAGTTTAATGTTACAATAGACACTCTTAACGACGTTAACTAGCGCGACGATCCGGCGAGCGCGTGCCGCGAGCGCAGCGGACGACGGTGCGTCCCCCTTACCCGCGTCGGCACGCGGTCCTCGGATAGCGTCGGAATTCGCGACGACAACGAGACGCGGGCGCACGCGCGCCCCGACGGCGACGCGTGCGCGGCGTGGCGAGCGTGGCGGGCGAGAAACGGTGTGGGGGAGAATTTCGGCGTCGCTGGCGGCGTGTGCTCGCGCGGACGCCGCTGGGGGCCGGTACGGCGCCCCCGCCCTGCGGGCCCGACCGGGCCGCCTCAGACGAACCACTCGTCCTTGTGCGGGGCGGCGCTCAGCGCTGCGCCCGCGCCCGCAGGCGGCCCGGGCGCGCCGCCCTGTACCTGTACACAAAAGGGTAAAAAATTGACTTTATTTATTTTTCTGATTAACGAAATAGATAACTACAAAAACTACCTACAACATTTGTTACACTATTAATAATGCTATTAATGTTAGTCAATATTCGTTATAGTACTACTGCGAGTAAGTGTAGTGCAGACTCACCCGCGCGGGCCCGCAGGGTGCACCCAGTTTCCCGGCAGCCGCGTGCTGCCTGGCGAGCCGCCGGCACCAGCGGGCTTAACGCCGCCGGCACCATTGCTGCTCGCCATTTGTTGTACTGAAATCAGAATATTGCCGCTGTCAATATATAGTCATGAAAAGCGCCATTATCTTGTACATTTACATTGAACATAATCATAAACGAAACTCAAGAAACGTAAAAATAATCGCCTAACTTACGACTATCATCAACCATATCATAACTGAATAATTATGTCGCCATTACAGTCGCAAGTCTCGTAACGACGCTCAAAAACAAGTGTACAAACATCACGACGACTTCACACAATCATTTAGGAGCTTCTGAAAATTCAGTTTCACCTCCATCGCCAGCGTCAGCGGCGCTATTACTTTACACGTACGGGACACACATCGGGGGAAGGACCACAACAGATAATAAGAAACAAAAGCCACAAGAACAATTATTTGTGAATGCGTACATTGTTATTTCTGTCCCGGAGCTTGGGGCGAGCACGACCAGCGGACATAATACACTTGCCCTGTCGAAGTCAATCACGGTTGAGTTTCGCTGTGCAAAGAACGAACCGCTCATCCATCGCTAGCTCTTCACGATCGCCCAAACCACGTCGAAGAAACACGAACCAAATATAATTAGTTAGTGAATTTTTACACCGATATTTAACATTTACATACTCTTGCGCTTAATTTGGGAGCATATAGGCAGAAAGGGTTACGTTTTTCATTATTCCTGTTTTCGTTCTGTGAGCAAAATTTTTACTAAGTTGACATGATTCAGTACGAGACGAATTGATTAAAAACGGCTGAAATGAAACATGGCCCAGAATTATCCCACATTAGTCTAACAACAAAACTACTTTTAAAGAGGTAATTGCTCTGGTTGTCATTGACAGATAAATGATTGATATATGAACTATAGTTTAGAATTGAGAAATACATTACAGTACAGTACAATGGCCGCGAATAGTCGATATTGGAGAAACGGGCTGAATATTCATTAGCATGAACATAATTTGTTGTTTAACCTACTAATATTAATGTCATTGTTCACAAGTAAATGTCTCAATATTGTTTGTATACAATGTATATTAAATGCAAGGTCCAATTTTGTGGATCTGATGAAAATAAATAAATAGGTAACATGGAACGTTTGGACAACCGTGAAGAGTCAAAGAGAAATTTAAGCGGAGCTGGACTAGAAGACAAATACTAACAGTGTAAATGCGTGCGTCGCTGTGGCACACGCTTTCTGCAGTAGCAACAGATCGCGATGAGGCCGGAGAGAGCCACCAGCGCTCCAGCGCCGGCTGCCACCGCCACCCACGCGCCGTTCGCACCGCCACCGCCATTCTCTGAAAGTTAAGTTCGGTTTTAAACATTTACCGGAGTGCTATTTGCAGTCATTATGACGCTCATTAGGGGAGGCTTAAGTCTAGCAGCGGACAAAAAAAAGCTAATCATTATGATGATATTGATGATGATGATGAAAGAACTAGTGAAACTGGAACATCGAAACCATCGTAGGAAAAGTATGTAAATAGACTAGGTACCTATATGATAAGTGTATTGCTCCAGCTGTTTGATCTTCAGGTAGGGTTTGTTCCTAAAGCCAACTTTATTAGGTATTTATAATGCAGACAACAAAATAATTGCGAAATTTACTACAAGAGAAAGTAAATGTCGAAGTGACAACCAAGTGTTATTTTTATAGTTAGCTATTTTTACCGGGACAGAGCATGGCGGTGTCCTCGTCGGAACCGTCAGCGCAGTGGTCCACGCCGTCGCACATGAGGTCGGCGCTCACGCAGAACTCCCGCTGCTTGCATCTGAACTCCTTGCATCCGTGTTCTGCAACTCAATGATGAAATCACTTATAGACACTACGTTTATTGTATTGATTGCTCTACCACGAACTTTGATTTTGTCAGTTTTGTATCATCCATTGAAGGAATGTAGCAGATTTATGACAACGAGGCAAATTAATTTTGGACGGCACTATAGCGCAATCCGATCGTATACTATCGTAGTGCAGAAAACAAACAGCCAAATATTTAATAAAACAATTTAAATGTATGTACATGAATACAACTTTATATCCAGACACAGAACAAATGCAATCGTACAAATTTTGTATTTGTCTTGTATACAAATCGAATCCACGACACCGCGCACCAGTTCAAATTTAGGATCATGTTAAAATGGGAAACGGCAACCTGCCATGTCATCCCTCAGCTACCCTAAAATATGTTCTTTTATTTATTTATATATCATTAGCTACAATTGGTCGCAATTTAGTGTTTTAAGTAATGATAAGCCCGCTTTAACAAGGCTAATAAGAATATCCGAAGAACACATGAAGAAGAACCTCGGTTATTTCTGGAACTCGTCGGCCTATCCCGAAAAAATTACATATTTAATTACAAAAACACACAAAATGTTCAATGAAATTTCACGCCACTAAGACATTACTTAAATTGCAGCTACGTCCAATAATAAGTCAGTCCTCATCGATCCTATACAAAGCAATACGGGAGACAAAGAGCTAACGATCTATTAAATGAGATCCACGCAGACAATAGACGACCGATGACGTACTAGAACATTCGAATGACCGAAGCCTATTCTTTTCCCAGTCTCGCTACGATTAGAATATATATACATATATTCATAGATATTTCGCAGTTTTATTAAGTTACGATCGTTAATAGAATAATTTAGTTTATAGAACTTAGATGCAGTGTCTTATATTATTATTACTTTTATCTAGTGTTTATCTAATGTAATGTCTAAAATACATTCACGAAAGACATGGTTGCCTGCGATTGAAATACATTAAAATTGTCATCGGTGCAAAATTGTGTACGTTTCGTTTGCGATCTTGATGTACATAAATAAAAATTAAATGTTCTGTTCGCCGTGTGATTACTAAAACACTGGTAAGTCGAGAATTGTGAACTTGATTCTCAGACAAGACAAATATTTGTGTGAAATGCTTGAGTGATTGTCTTGTATTTGGGTGTAAATTGTCTTCATGTGGACATAGGTAAAATCGAAAAGTACATTCATCAACTCTCTGATTGCCGAAGTATAGGCGCTGTCTTATTTGGGATTTAATGTCTGAGTACGAGTTATCCCTCGATGTTATCATTAAAATTATTTTATATCGATTGATTTCAATTCCCTTATCGGGTGCTATTAGATCTTTCTACCTTAAAGTATCTGGTGGTGACTCGGAGTCTGGATTTGTGCCCGATGCATGGCAACAGCCTTACCACCTATACCATAGTAGGACGTAAACACAACCAGTGAAACGTGGGTCTGTACTACACTACTCTGCCTACCTCTTCAAAGATTGCATTCGTGATGTTATGTATGATTTTGTATATAGCATAAAATATGATTTTAGTATGGAGTATAGTTTGCATTTAGTCATGTACATCAATTTAATTACCAATCTTCGCCTTGCGTATAACAGAAGGCAAAGCTGACTCCTTCATAGGCAGTTTACTCGTAATTCCGTGATAACTTGCGTGGCGCTAGTGGGTTCTGTTACGGGTTTGTTCGATAGTTTCAATAACATGACCACGATATTAATGTTGGCCAATTTCAAAACACTATCGTATCCAAATTAGGACATCATGGTAGATGATAACTCGTGTTCATGACTGTGTAGCATCATGTATAATCGTTGTACAATCATGAGCAAGGTAAATGGCAAGTAAAACTGTATCAACTTTCGAAATGATCTAATATTTGAGAGGACGAGTAAGTGTTCATTGAGTGAACCAAACATAACCAAACAAAGGTATTTGAAGTTTATTGTACCTAATAAATAGTCATTGTAAAATTCATTCATCGGTCATTGTATCAAGTCCTAAATAAAACCAACAATTAATCTTATTGTACGATTACTTATAAGTATTATACTGACGATAGCAGCGAGATTATCGCTTTCTGTAGCATTCATCAATTTCCTATAATAATAGTTTCGAAGATAACAGCTGTTAAACAGCAACAATATCCACAACAGTAGCGACTACTAAATAATATTCAGGATACAAAGTTCTAAACATTTTAATATAATTAAAATCTAGATTTTTATATAAATATAACACAAAATATATTCGCTATTCAAACACTTTTCGGTACAAAGTGCGCATGCAACAAAGGTTTCTTAATGAAATATTTTATCTGCACTACTTTGCTTTTACACTCAAAGAATGTATAATTAAAACAACACAAAAGGATTATTCGTTAAAAAGGAGTTTGCGTTCGCTACGCTACTTCAAAAGCATTAATTAGTTTTAATATCGTCCATTTTTATATTTTAATATAAATACATATATATTAAACTGAAGGTGGGATTATGATAGGGCGGACGGCGCTAACGGCGAGACCCGGCTGAAGCTCGTAAAAAAATAATTAAAAAAAGAAATTGGCTGTAACTCTTTTACAAAGTCAAATTCAAGACTTTTATTACATGATAATACACATTTACATATTTTGTTAAAATTGAGCATTTTTGATAAAACTACAGAATCTGAAGAAAAATGCTCTATGCTCTCTCTTCAGGTTCTTAGGTATAAACATGTTTATACTATTTGACTTTGGTAGAAGTATCTAGAAACACAGAACAAATTGTCGTTTGCCAATATTAAACCACCTTACCCTGGCCACGCACCCGTTTCGGTTGTTTCAAACACTACAACGAGAATTGCAAAAAAGATCTTTAGGTTTTATTCAATTAGTTTGATTGTCTTTTGAGAACTTTTGCCGTTGTATCCCTTTTTATTACTCAATATAATTTTTAACGTGTAGTAAATTTTTTACATACGTAATATCGCTTTGTTTTTTCTTTATTTACACGACAGCAATTTCATTTACATAATTTATTTTATGTTATGGATCTACTCCTTACTAAGAGACCCGGAGCATTTTCCACCTCTGTCCAGCGGTACAGGTAAGCCAGTAATTCATATTTCAGGTGTTTCAAAAACATCCTTAAGTGTAATAAGTCGAACCATGTAAACCTAATCATATCGACTAAAATCAATCACGTCACATGTACTCCAAAGTATTAAAGATACAAATGAAACATTTTCGCTTGCGACTTTCATAACAATTTGAGTGTAAGTATCTCCTAGTTAAAAAATCTATAATCATCAACTGAAGAGACTAAATGTTTATTCACTTCAGTTGATGACAACCAGCACTCTGTATTTCTAAACCATAATAACTTTCAGAACTCAACGGATGAGCAGAAACAACTCAATATTGTAACTTAACAGGAATTGCCGTGTCGCAGTGAAGGAAATGGTTCAAAGCGACAATCAGAACATGTATGAAGCTGATAACCAATCATAGCCAATCATCGTCCGAATGATGGGCTAACACATAAAATAGTTACGACGTCCATCAGCCGACCCCTCGGATCATGTGTCGGCAGTAAACCACACCCCATTCCGATATTAATCTTAAGATATATTGTAAAGTGAAGATAGTAAAACCGTGTTCCTAAATAACCATGTAATGAGGTAATTGAAAACAACTAAAATACTGATAACTTATTCAATATTAATTGTAAGTTAGTAAAATTTTTGTACGCAAAATTATCATTAAAAATTGGAGAAGTGGAATTATTAATTAAAAATAATAATCAGATTTGGTTATTTAACACGTAGAAACTATGAGAAAATTATGAAATTGGAGTTATTAACAAAATTATTAGAATCGTAGATTAATTAATAAAAATGACATCAAAATTAGATTATTTGCGATAAACAATAAGTTTGAAAGTGGATGTACACTCACTAATGTATTTCGTGTCATTCGTTTTATTTTAATAATGCACATTAACTGCACTAAATTTCGAACAAAGCGACGTTGTTCATTTATTTTCAAGACCCAAAATACAAAGCAAAAGCTGGTATTATTTTGACCTTTAAACAGTAACCTAAAGTTCCCAACCTACATACTAGAGGTGAGCACTGCCATAGCCTTAATAACATTGTATTACAAATGTCAAATACGTAACAAAATTAGACCTTAAATATAATAAAACACAGTTTGGGTGATGTAGAAATTAAAATTTGTAAAAAATTTGGCTTAGAGCGTACACAGCTTAAATTGGATTTGAATTTAGTGATTTGATAAACAGAAAACAGCGACATCATAATTTGTCCAAAACTAGAATGTTGTCAGCTCGGAATGAAACACAGGACCTATTGAACAGCTCAGCGATACGGTGACCAATGTAAGAAACGGATTGATAAGTCGAGGTCATATCATGTGAATCGGCTTAAAAATTTTACCTGGCCAATTTTTAATCTCTAACTGCCATCGGACGCACGGTACACGAAACCCTGTTAAACCTCAAAGCGAACTTCTCAAAGCAAATGTAATTACATCCTGCTCCAAGTTGTCCCTGTTCCTGAAAGTTCCCGAATACTCATGCACTGTGGCCAGGCAGGTGTACCTTTTCACCCGGTGAAGCAGAAAATCGAATTAAATACAATCTTGACGTAAACTAAAAGATATATTTTATTTGTTAATTGAGATACAACCACATTCACGGCTTACTATAGAATGAAATCAAAATATTTTTTTTAATCACAAATGAAATAACAAACGTCATAATCATGTAGATACAAATGATTGTTGCCATTGTTTTAAACCGCCATACGTTTCTTAAATGGATAAAATTCCTTACTTAAATGGTACCTTAATAAGTTGCCATATCAAAATAAATCTCGTCCAGTAGGCATTCTATAGTGGAACATATCGTCACTGGTGAAACGCGGGAGTGTACTATGCTCCCTTATGTACCTCTCTCTTCCAGTAGTAAAGAGTTTTATCCACGAAGCATTAGAAAAGCCTTTGATACTATTACGTATTTATATAGTACATGATCCCTATTACAGTGACTTAAACATTTACATCGTTACCAGCAATCCTCCCTTTGACCCAAAATATCCAAAGGACTTGTCGTCGGTTCTGCTTTGTGTTAGTGGATACAAGGCAATCAGTGTGAAATAAAAATAAACCAGCGGCAGCCGGTGGGAATGTAGTTGTCACTTTTACCCAAATGTGTATTTTGTCTAACGTTCTGTTTACAGGTAACAAGAATGTGTTTGTTTAGCATTATAATGATGGACAGGTGTACCGAATAAGGATTAACGTAAGTTGGAGTAAAGCAAACAAGCAGCAAACAAGAGACTCTAGTATGTTTAACACCACGCCTGTAATTCCCGAAGGGGTAGGCAGAGGAGTGAGTGTGTTCCATGGAATATTTGGTGAGCCTATTGCCATACACCGGGTACATGTCTAGATTACGAGTCACAACTAGAAATTCTAAATTAGAAAAATGCCTATAGTACCCGACCCGGGATTTTAACCCAGGACTCGACCACTTCACCAACGAGACAGTCAACTTTAAAAATATAGAGGCCAGTTGAGAGCAGCAGGAGTGTTCCCGCAGACGAATGTCTAACATGGGATTCTATCACTTATAAAATGAAAGTATTAGGTTTATAAAAGTATATTTCCAAAAATAGGCGCCTAGGTACTTACATATGTTGTTACAACTCCCCATAATATTGGAACAATCGAAAAAAAATTCCGAGTTAGCTAAAAATTAAATTTACATCGCCCATTCCCAATAATGTAATGCAAACCTCACAGGACAAATGAGGGTAAAGGTCCCCGGGTCAACCGATTGCCGATGTGGAGGTCAATCGACAGGTTCACACCAGATCCAATATCAATAAAATTTATTACAGTCATTATTGTCGAAATATTGGCAACGGGTTCGTGAATAAAGTGCGGAGAACATCCGGCGGGAGCTGCTGAAACATTCCAATATGGCACAGAGCTGCGGCGTGCGATCGCGGCTTGCCTCGTGCGCCTTTTGCGGCTTGGCCACCAATGGCTTTAAAATTTGCTTACTAATTGGAACATTTAACTATATCTATAGATTTTTTGAGTTAGATCTTTTTATTATATGTTTTGTCCATAATCTCGTCCAAATATTGATGTTTAATAAAACCCCTAGTTAACCTTGCCTTGCAAAGTTCTGGATAATATTAACGGAAAACATACAAACTTATTGGGTATATAACATATTAGCCATGATAATAAATATACATAGAATGAAGTCGTTTCAGAAACCATAATAGAGAAATAACTTAAAAACACTTGTGTCTACAGTTAAACCATTGTCGGTGGTAGAGAGCTACATAATCTTGAAAAATCTCTAAAAGACTTATTATTGTACCCAACACAAGCGAAAGAGAAAATACAAAATCATAATACGCATTGTGTTCTTAACTTGTTATCAGGGCTCGTTGTAAATCCTTTCTAAGATTTTCATGAAAGCTGCTTTAACGTGACGACAAAAAGATTTTTGCCCTGAGCGTAACGAGATGGAGAACCTTTTTGTGTTTTAAAAATATAAACGATGGAGGCTCTCGGTAAATTTGTGCCAATGACCTTGGAAACAAAAGCAAATAAAATCCACTTGTTATTCAATAAACTACTTATTACGAACATAAAATTTATCGGCTTTTATTACCAATGTATGCGCCCCTAAAACTCTAGCTCGCAACAGGTCTCGGATGTCAAACGACGTTCTCCGTCGTAATAAAAGGATATAAAGAATTTTTACATAGGGGCGGAATGTGTAAACGAACTGCCCTGTCGGCTGGTTGTACGAATAAATAAACATTTGGCAAAATTAAAGAGGGCTATGAAAGAGGGTCGACCTTCGCAGATGCCGCTCTTCCGACAGTGTATGCGCTTAATGGAAGGCTCGTTTCTTGTAGATTTATTTCCTCGTCAACTGGATTAGCGACATCCGTGTAATATACTTTTACACTCGTTCGACGAACTCTCGGAGGATTACCAGCATCGCTGCTTATCTCGTCCTTTGCTTTTAACAAGGAATATAAATCTTCAGCTCGCAGTACCAGTTACAGAAATCATACTGTTTATTTGAATATTGAGGTGTATTTGTACTGGTATGGTTCAGTGATTATATTGCCCACAGAAATGATTTTGATTGGAACCTTTATCGAAAAATTAAGAATCTTTTTGCTCTGAAATTTTTGGTTTACTCTTTTATTTAATTTCGTTATTCTAGATATCTGTCTGGGATCAGTTGAAAGTTTGCTAATCATAAGGGCTAAATAGGCATATGTTATGTACTAGTATTTTAAAGTCGATGCTCATCAAGCTTTCATAAATTGTGAGTTTGTATTTTTGTAGAATCCTATCAATTTCTTATGCATTCCCTCGCCAGCTTTTCCTAGCTATAATTATTAAGTTTGATGAAATATAGCTATCTTCTTATTAAGAAATTTAACTATCTCGGGACAAGTCACATTAAGTTATCTCTTCCTAGACACAAAAGACACACCGTGCTTATCACAAAAATAAATATTTCTCCTGGATGGACATCTAACATACAGTTCAACGGTTAGGCTGATTTCCACTGGACCAACAGACTAGACAATAGTAAAGGGAAGTACATATAATAGAAACGTTTTGATTACTGTTTGCAGTTGTGTTCACCACTCGTATTCAAGTATTTTAAAAACTTACTGGGATCCTTTACCGCGGTGATGACGAGCTTGAACCCGTTGGCGTCAGTGCCCCAGTTGTCCGTCACGTACTTGAGGGTGACGAAGTTGCTGCGGGTGAACAGCGCGCCCACC
>DWEE01000973.1:0-14646 GCA_018245755.1 Parelbella macleannani | reverse complement strand
TAAATAGAATATTTCTACGGTACGCTCGCTGAAGTTCTTGAAACTATGCCAAAGAAAGCCACCAGAATTCATGGTATGGACTATCTACTGAAGAATATCTTCGAATTGCCATAACCGCTTTCAATTTTGAGTCATGTTTCGTTTGTGACAGATATTGAACTGCTCTTGGTTTGCTGAGCCACAATAAATATAAAAGCCACAGTATCTATAATATCACCATGTTTACTGAAATAATGAGACATCTGAAATAGTGATTATCTTGTCCTATCTCGTAATCATCTGAAATATGCGTTCGATAATAATGGAGTATACATAGCCTTTTCTTACCAGTTGCACCGAAAGCCCAGCACGATCCACATGCTGCTTGATCTTTGACTCTGGAGACTTTACCGAGATCTCTCCAATCAAACGATTCCGGTGCAGCGGCCTCTTTGAGGTGACGGGGTAAATGTCGGCAGATCGACAGTCCAATCCCATTCAATCCAGTGTATTTTTGTAAAAATTCTTCGGCCGTAAGATCGGTGAATAAGTTTATACCTGAATTCAGTAATTTGTAAGTTATTTTATGTAGAAGATGAGAACTTTTTAAGATGGGCGGAAAGTTGAATATGTAAAAAAAAACAAAAATTTCTATCACATACTAATTCAAAAGTTATAAATTTTTAATTACAGGTCTCAACTTTAAGCAAGAACAATATGTTAGGGTACACAGCAAATGTTGTAAGTATAATATTACAAATTAGCCTTTAAATTTTTGAAAAAAGTTTGTTCTTACCGTATACAGTATAGTTGCTGTTTGCATTCTTTTCGTTTATAATTATCAAATTGCTTTTAAATATTTCGAGTCTTCTCTGTTTCTCGAAGTGATCTGCATAACTTTTATTGTAAGTTTGTATGAACTCTTCGAAATACTGATCGGCATATTCAATTAGGTATCGTTCGTAGCTTCTGCGAGCGGCCAATGTTAAGCCAATGCAAATGAATAGCAGGAGACCTTTCATGTTTACTAATGCAATATCGATTGGAGCCGGCCCGTTGTATTTATATTGGTCAGAAAAATGCGTATGTTATTTATGGCCAAATTCCTAAAACTTTTTAACGATAACATATTTACTGTCATTGAATTCCACATATGCTATATTTTCACTGTTATATTATCAAATTAAATTAGGGCAGATATTAATTTCGCAAATGAAAGGATTGTTCCTGAGCGAATAAAGACAATTCCTGTATAGGTATGTAATACCTAATGAAACCTACATTGCCTTTGTTATTTGAAATGAAAGCAAGAAGAGTTACAAATTGTATACGAGATAATTTCTGCAAGAATTTTCGTCTCGATAATTTCACTTTAAAATTAAGCGAATTAATGTTTGACTCTTCTTAATAACCCATCGAATAACTTTTTGACTACGAAATGTGTGCAAATTAGAACCATATTAACCATTAAAACAATAGTATTATCAATTTTATACGTAGCAATATTTTTAAAATTGTTTTTCTACAAAAAAGAACTTAGTAAAAATCGAATAAGTATACATGAGTTAATTCAAATTTCTTAATTGTATAGGTATGTTTTATGAACTTTAGCCATCATAATCATCAGCCTTTACGAATATGGTTCCACTGTTGGATATCGGTCTCCTCTTAGAATGAGAAGGCTGTAGGCCAGTGTCCACTATGCTGGCCAAATATTTAATTTTAGTATCTACGCAATTTTTTTATAACGAGATACATTACAAGATTTGAACCCGAGATCCCGTTTGGGAAGGGGGAACGAGGCCGAATTCTAAATCCACTACACCAGCGTTGCGTTATATTTATCTATTGCATGTTAATAATGTTTAATGACCTTCTGTACTCATAGTCCGTTATCAAACAAGTCATTCGAATACTTGAAACACTTACTATTCTAGACTCGTGAACAATTTGTAGGCAATGTGTACAATTGTAAATAACTGACATAAACAAATACTTGAAATAATTCTGACCATTACATGAATATGTATTTAACATCCAATTGACAATGTTTTTCGTTTATTTGCTTTAACATCTTGCTCAGTATCATCATTATTATCACCTTTGTCATCTGTATCATCATTGTATTTATCGTTATTATTATTATCATCTTCAATATTTTACCCCACCAACATCCCCTGCTGATATCGCCTGCTCTACCATCGCAGTTCAAGGTTAAGGCTTTGACAACTGCTTCTCCTCCGTCTTTACATGGTTTAGGAAACCATGTATTAATGGTCCCAATTAATTTTCATGAACCCATGCTGGTATTTTTATTATCTCAAAGACCTTGAATGGTGAACTGTTTCACATTCCACATCTGAAAAAAATTACGCCATAGGGCTAAGATATAAAGGTAGAGATTAGGATATAAGTCTATAAGTATAACAATATTTGGCACATAGTGCTTCCTGCCTACACCGTGAGCAATCTGACGTGATATTATTATAATGACATTCTAATGTCACCATACATGATAAAATCACTAAAAGTGAATTCCCAATGTTGCTAATAGAAAGGTGGGACTACTGAGCGAGTAATTGCTAACAGCGGGCAGCGGCTAATCCGGGTGCAGTACGCCGATCATCTCATGTGTGTGTCCTATTGTCGAGGTTTAATCAATTAATTTTATCGTGCAACTGGTAACGAGGATCTCGCGCTTCGGTGATTCCAAATGAGGATCAGCGCGGCAGCGCTCAGGATACGTGTAGCTCTTCATTATAGGTATTGTCACCGCTAATATTAAGTCCAGTCCTGACATTGATTTTGCTTCGTGACATAGAAATGTTTGGTATTCGTTTTGAATAGTTTCATTCATCTATGTTCGGTGTTCGCCCGTGGTACAGGAATGCTTGGCGCTTTGTATTATTTTATGTTTTAGTTCGCAACAGTAATTAATTTTTCAACATAGATGTTTCTTGTTGTCTAGTTGTATACAAAATTCTGAGATTCGTTTCTAATCATTTAATGTGGGTTAGTTTAGTTTTGTTTCGTATCGTTCATTTATTTTATTACGTTGTCGAAGGTTGATTTTCTATCGTTTCATGTATTTTGTCTGATTGTAAGTTTTGTTTTAACATTTAATCTTGTTAGAATAATAATCTTATTCGACAAGCATATTATATATTGGTTATATATAAGTGAGGATTACATGAAGAAACTTCTTAGGACAAGCCTATGTCCAAAAGTGGACATAGACAGGATGATGGTAATAATTATTCCACAGAAACCCATAAATACTCACGAAACGCTTAACAGTAAAATTAGAGTACCTAATTATTTTTTAAAAACTCAAAATCGTTAATGAAATTATATTGCACTTGCAGGAACAAAGCGGTACCATCAATCTGTTCCAAACAATGTTCTCCCAATAGCGTCCTAATCCCACTTAAGAGGTATCTCCACAACAATGAGCAGTTTGCCCCACCATCGACACAATGAATAACGGACATGAAAGAAATACGTGGGATTTTAATGAAATGGTTGATTACAATGAGGATTATCCGGTGCCTTACAGTCTGGTCGTCCAGAGGACTACAGACCTTGGTCTTCACAACACGACGTGTCACGCTATCGACGGATAAAGATAAACTATAAATAGCTTGTAAGCGGTGGACGCTGACAGCATTTTTAGTTTATAATTGTGTATAACTAGGTAAATTGTTATTAATTGTTCATAAGCTAATGTGAATATTTATTTAAATGACAAAACGGCTGATTTGACTATAGTTTATTTATAAATCTACTAGTTATTCAAATTGTAAGTATTTTAAGAAAATTGAAAGCGATCTATTTTAAAGATTACTTATTTGCCAAAACAGAATAATAGCAAAAAAGTTAATTGAAAGCTGTTATTATTTGATGTATTACGATAATTTAATGGTAATTTTGTACACGTGCAAAAATTTTGGTTTTTTTTTTGGTTTTTGATTAATTTTCTAATAACTTTAGTAAAAATGGGCACAGCAAAGTTGTTAGTAATGACAAATAAAGTTTCAGAAGAGTAATCCATTGCTTGTAGCTTACTCGCGTGAAGTATGCCATGTGTATAAGCCAATTGTAGAGCTTTCCGGCTTAAGGTGAAAAGGTATGAATGAAGATTACAAAATAATGAAGCCACATTGTCGATTAATAGATGAGTAATTCGGATTGAATCGGACTAAAGACGCATTTAATCAAACTCAATGGACCACTTTACAGATGGAACCTCATAATGGTGATTAGTTTTGTGGCATTCGTGGTATGTTGAATGTTTCGTGGTATAGAAACTGCGTTAACTGGTTTTATTGCGATTATTGGACATTCCATCAATCTACCACACTTCCATCTGTTTCTGTATACAAAATTTAATTATAGAGAACGCGAATTGTTTTTAAACGGTTTTATTTTTATGTTATAGAAACACTCATGGCCATTAGATAAATCAGCCTTCAACGTCAAGGGTTTCGGGTTCGTGCATTGCAGTTTCCTATCTTTGTTTAGATTAAAAAATAATAAAGTGCGCCGGTATTTCATTGAATATCTGCAAAAATATAACAAACGAGAAATTACGTTACAATAGAATGTATAATATGAATGAATCTGTTTAACAATACGAGGATTACTGGACGACTGATGTTCCATCCAAATACGAAACTATCAATGAAGCTTCAGATGATAATAACATGGCGGCAGTTGAAAAGAAACGTACAGCTAATTCCGCTCTTGTAAATATTTGTGAATGATTCTAAGCTACTACTGCACAGGATTCATCAAAACTCCGAGTTTCTGAGTATTTAAGATAAGGTGTGTTTGAAGGAAGTGCTTAAACAGAATAATACAGTTCAAAATAATACAATTGTAAAGTGATTCTTGGGCAAATCTACGGGCTTTTCGTTTGTTGATCGGTTCCGAAATATAGCATAGAATGAATTTTGCTAAGTTCTCTCCTTAAAATAAGACGCTTTATAACATGCAATCTTCTTAAAGAAAATTGGACCGCTCCATTGGATATGTGACCAGTGGAGTCCATTTCATGGTATTTCATATAGTTTATGAAGGTACAAGATAACAAATTATTAGTTAAATATTTAATGTTCCTTATTATAATACAATATGAACTACAATAAAAAAAACAATTGGTGTATACTGAGAGGCATCAGTTTCTGAAATACAGTTCTAATATATCCCACGTTTATTAATAATTTCATTTCCCAAATTTTAATGGAGTATTGTATAACGTTTAAAACCAATTGTACATTTACAAAGTTGAAAACTGACCACCACTTCCACCACCTTTCCATTCTACTGGCGGTAATGTCTCAATTGTGCAAATATTGACCGGAAACATCAATCCTTCAATATAGCATCTTCAATTACATTCATCACCTACACCTTGATTGTTCTCCGTCCAAAATGAGCCTTATTTCGTGAGCTGTAAATTCAAAAATTCCTTAATGTATTTACATTGTAGGGCGACTGTTATACGTAATTGCAGTTTCCAAACAATAAAATCTATCGATTCTATGACACAATTCCCTACAAAGCGTCTGATGAAACTGATATAGTGTGAATGGACCGGATGTAACGTGGTGAGCTTATGTTGCGTTTGTTTAAAACATGGAAGCAACTATGAAAGCATGTGGAGACAGCTTCGGATTGCAATAAATCGAAAGATGGGTGGAACAGGGAAAACCGTAGAGACGACAATGTTCTTTATTAGGTGTCTGGATGTAAATGGGTGAGTGTTGATTTCTGTTCAATAATATCTGGAAAAACAATGTTATTAAAATTATTTTAATTGACGTTTTTTAGGCAAGTAACATTTTTGACAACTGTTTTAATTATACGTGAGAAATTTACTGATAAACAAATTTACAGTAAAAATTGCGTAACGCGCAAAATGACGTGCATGACGCAGATTCAAAACGTAGTATAAATTACACGTGTTAAATGACAATACTATATACATAGTAACAGTTCTCTAAGTTTTTCTTGCTCTAGAATTTACGAAAAGCACGGAAGACGTTTATAATTTCATAATATTAAAATGTTTCGCATCGATCCCAATACAATGCATGTGAACAATCCAACAATGGGTGTACCTAACAATGACACCATGGCAAACACACGAGAATGTGACATTCGCAGTACTAAATCGACTTATGTCACAGTTACATCTTATTTGCAACCTTATGACTTTGTACTACGGTTTAATGTAGATTTTAATATGGAGATAGAGCGTTTTGTAGTTGATAGATGCAATTGTTAGTTAGCAAAGTACCATTGTTGCGAATAAAAGAAAAGCTAAGGATGGGCATTGTCGCCCATTGTGGCGGGTGTGTGAGCACAATGGTGCGATTACGTTTAGAAATTTTTGGACAATTTCGGGCTTTTTGCAACGGGTTGCACCTTGATTTGTCAGGGGCGTATTCTGCTCAGTGCGATTTAAAGATTAGGAGAGTAAAACTACTCGTGTTCTAATTTGGTATACTAATCGCGGCTCAAGTTAAAATAAAATAAATAATCTCAAAAGCGTTGTACTTTGTATTTTTGCGTTATTGGAATAACATAAATAAAATAATATTTAAAACTTAAAATTCGAGACAACGTGGCTCAATAGACTATTTTCAAAACATTTAAGGGACGGAATTACTGAAATGTTTTGTATACTATGTATAACTATAATGTTTTTTGGGATAGCCAGACTTGTTTCGGACCTGTCTGTGGTTAATGAGGTCCCGTCGATCGCAGCGAGGTTTTAGCGGAGACGGGCAATTTACATAGGTAATTTAATCATGCACAGATGTATATAGTTACTAATGAAATGTTTACTTTGTAAAATCGTTCATATTACTGATACCGATAAACATGCATCTAAATAAATAAGCGTATTAGGATGGCTCATAACGACAGCATCTGATACGAAAGGTAGGTCTCGTGTTATGCCAAACGCCGACTGATACGGTGTATGTATACTTGTAAATACTTGAATACATAGTTTTTACTTCCTGTTTATTTTTCTTTTTTACTTTGCGTTGGTATACGGATACATGATACACAGTCTTGTTTTAAGCATTTTATATTTTACGAATAAAATATGTTAAGTCCGGCCCCGTGTTAATGAGTACAAGCAACAGGATGGTATATTTCCAGAATGGAACTACCACGTCGACAGTGGCATAACGGAGGCAGACATGCGCAAAATGCGGGCCCTCGGGGGTCGCTCTGCAGCTGGACAATGGGCACGTATCGAGACAATCGGAAACTATATCCCGAAGGTTTTTGCCCGTCGTTGTTTTTGAGTGTCGTGAAAGCGTCTCCATTGTGGATAACGACTCTATAGCTTTACCAATCCGTGGATCAATGAACTTTCGCCAATGCGGAAGAACTAGTGAATTGTATGAGTTTGAAGGAAGCCTTACGTTGAGTAGAGCTGTAATTGCATTACAATTGTCAACCTTATAAACCTATCGCGATATCACTAAAACGGTGGATAGCATAATCTAATTTTCATACATTCATTCATATGAATCCATTGGAGTAACAACTACATATATTATCATGATCCAATTGACACTGTATCGGGTAGTACTTACTAGCTTACGTTTCTTCATTGTAAAAGCGATGTAAAATCCGTTAAAACTATATTTATCGGAAAAATACTAAACATACGTTTTAAATATTGTTAAAATTGCTTTTTTTCTGTTATTACTGCGTATACCAATTATCGTTCTTCTAAACCGATTGTTTTTTCATTCACTCGTTCAATAACACGTTAACACCAATCGTACAGTTCACTAGAAAACAGTGTATCGCATTGTTTGACGAAAATGCATTATACAGGCCAGAAAGCCATGTGCATAGCTTCAGGGCTTATACTAATGTGGCTTAAGTTACGAGAGATTAGCCGTAAAGATAAAAATGATTATATGATGGTTTCTACTGTATAAACGTAGATTGGGACGTCCTCTATTTAGATTGACTGATGAAGCAGCCAGTATGTAAAATTAAAAATAAACAGTTTTCGCTCTATGGAATGCGAAGTCTGCCAACTCGCGCTTGGCCAGCGTGACGGACTACAGTCTCAACGGTAGTAATGGCCTTAACGTAATGTTACTACAGTAGAGTGATAAAAGGGTCGACAACAAAATATCATACGAAAGCGGATTAAAAATTGAGTATTTGGAAAGAGGAAAAAAGGATAGGTTTTAGAGAAATATCTGGTATCTTTTTGTATTTTTTATTTTTTGTATGTTTTATTTGACTTTCTATTCTCAAATTGGATAGTTTATCTATTGCAATGGTTCTCTAAACTGAAATTTCAAACAGTTAATCCAATCTGACACTTAATCGCTCCCGCTTCCGCGTCTACTGTGATACCTCCCGATCGGCTAATAATAGGTGCAATTTGCGTACATAATGAACAAAGAAACATTTGTCGGTATTTGTGGCGCCATATGTTTTCTTTGTACCCTTAATTTTCCCTGCGGGCGATTTTCTCTTTGTTCTACTGATCCTGAATTTATTATTGCTCTACCACCACTTTGTTCTTTGGATTATTGTATTTTCCTGGGGACTTTAAGTGTACTCGATGCTTGTTGTTGAGTATATAATCTGTAACCACCGCTACTATTGTTTATAGCTTTTAGAGCTTTCACCCTGTTCCTGTAAGTCGGTCATTAATTAAGGACCAATAAATTTATTATCAATTTATGCTAACTAGACTAAGTGCCAGTAAAGGTGCTTTTCGATGTAGGTTTCACACGCATAGCCCTCTGTAGGTGTGACAACGAACATTTGTTTGATGCTCGGCTTTTATCTACTTTCTTCACAAACAAAAAATATAATTTATTTATTTCTTTTTCGTATTTATGATAAATCCTTAACTACTCATGGCCCCTCCACAAACATTAAAACAATTTCGTAAAAATTAATGAGGTTATGTAATACAAATATTTCTCATTTTCATTGTCAAACGTTAATTATTTACGACAGCCGATTCCAAAGAACAGTCGTAAAAATGATAAGGGCGCCCGGCGCGATCGTTTTCCGCGACCTCACCTCGGGCTCAGTGTGTAAATAACGCAAGGGGACTCGTTCTGGTGCGCTAATCCTGATTTACTGAGCTACCTGCCCCTTCCACGCACTCCACCAGCGTCGATAGCGCGTCTCGTAAAATTACACTAGGAAAAAATAGTCAGAAAAAGTCATAAAACGCAAAGGATTGATGTCGTATATTCTCTTGCGTGCCGCTTCTTTAGCTGTCTACTGTATCTAGCGTTGGGAGTTCGTCTCGAAATTATTATTATTATTGTGGTATCACGCCCGGGCCCTTAGACGGTCGGCAGAGGGTACCGAGTGCCAAATATCTGTACGCCAGGTTCAAGAAGAATTATTTAACGTCTGTTGTAAGTAAACCACGTTAAAGTTAAATGCATATAAATATATGTGTCTATAATATTCATTTCTAATACAATGTTGTGCTCGTCTGTTAAGTTAGCCCAGTGGTTATTAACCGCAACTGCTGAGCTCAAGATTGCGTGTTCGATTCCCGGCCAGGATAAATAATTGTGTGATAAGCGTGAGTGCTTGCACTGTATTTAGTGTACAAGTTTATACATAAATACGTATGTATTTAGATATTATTATATATTTATATTTCAGCTGACTACCTGCCATAGGACAGCCTATGTCTACTTTGGGATCAAATGGCCCTGGATAAATTGTCTTAAGAAAATTTACGTAGTTATGGGAAATGAAAATAACATTTAATGACAATATAATTACAGAAGGGAACTACAATTTTTTAATTATTTCTTTTCTTCCTAATAGATATCTATTGTTAATGTTGCAATACTATTGTGGTAGACTTAAACATGTAAATTACAATTTCTTTTTCAAATTATAGCTAATATATGTACCTACATACAATATAAAATGAAGTCACTATGATACACTAATCATTATTAACTAGAATAGGTCAACACGTCGACTTCAAACTCAATTTGCTGATTATAATTATATTTATTTTTCGTTGTCGTTTATCGTTCGTTGCTGTCATAATCGTAGGATATATGTTGACAATATAATTTATTCGCGCCCTTTTGATTGTACACACTATTTTATGTTAATGGGAATAAATTTTAAATAAATGATGAACTTATTTAAAATAGTGTTTAGTACATAAATAACTCACAGATGGAGCTCGTTGTACGCTAATCCTGATTTAATAAGGTACCCGACGCGTTTGGTGCCCACAGGGCTGGTCAGGTTGCTACGGCACTATGAAAAGACTGTTATAAAAATATACTTGTACAAGTAATCATTTCCTGTACTCCGGATATTCGAAGTCTTCGAAACTGGCGCGCGTGGACGAGAGTGATAGATGTAGGAGAAGCACGTCAGGTCTCTAAGGAGGAGATAACACTTGATGCTCTCTCTTGTCAATAACGAATTTGCAATAAAATACATATGTACATAAATAAACTAGCGTTTGGGCGCTATTTCGCCTGATGATGGGCGTAGATGCTTTCTAAGATGGAACATCCATGCCCAGGTAAAGCCTATTATTCACTCTTGTTGTGGAGAGTGTCAGATTCTAATTAGGTGTGAATGTATATATATACACACAGTGTATATATGTGTCTATATAATTATTATATTAACATCTTTCTAATAAATGAAGAATATGAACAAACCCTTAGTAGCTATTATAAATGAAATAAATCTATAAAGGCGCATATACACATAACTGAATGACGGGGTAATAGATGGGATGGACCATTTGGCTCAGTGATATACGAGACAAGTGCAATAATTCTGACACGGGGGGATATTAATAAAGAAACGTGTACTTGTGTTGATACTGTAAATATCGTGTTGTAACTGTAAATTTATACTTCGTCACGGTTTTGTTAGAGGAGGCAGGGCAGATATGTGAGGATTGAAATATTTGGTACCTATTTGAAGCTCTCTGTCTACTTTACAAGGGAACTGGCTTGAACATGTAAATTTAAACCAATTATAATATAATTTTCTGAATAATATAACGATTGCCTCGTATGTTGAGTGGTGGCAATGGCGACTGCTTTTTTCTTACTTGAAATCCTTAGTAGTGACTCGGAGTCTGAATCTGTGCCTGATATAAGGCAATAGGCCCACTGGCTATTCCATGTGGGGACTCAAACGTAACTGGTAAATCATGGGAGTCTGCTATACTCCTCTGCTTATTTCTTAGGGGTGTACAGGCACGATGTTACATAACATATGTATAGTTATTTCTAAAAAGGACAGAAATAATTAATTAATAAAAAACACCCAATCATGTTAAAAATTAATGTTCTATCTTAAAAAAAAAACAAACGTGATATTTTCGTAAAATGCAACTTCCCATCGTAAAGCTAAAGGCGCGTCCACACAAATCAGAATCGCGCGAGCGTCCTCAAATTGTTATTGATTACACATTGTGCGCTAACGCGGTAAGTGCGCGCATAACTCAGCATTTGCGCTGTTTGGACGCGCGCGGGCGTGGCGCATCGGTTAGCGTCGGCGCACACTGCGATATACTACACGTAATAGCAGCGCGCAGTCTGTTCCAAGCAATATAATCAACTTTATTGTAAGCAATGTATACTGAGCAAGCATTATACTGAGCAAGCAATATATATCAAGTATATTGCAAACAATATATAGATACTGAGCAACATACACTTAGCAACATATGCTGAGCAACATATACTGAGCAACATATACTGAGCAACATATACGGAGCAACATATACGGAGCAATAATAATACAATATACAATAGCAATATACTAAGCAATATATGTTGAGCAATATATTCTGAGCAAACAACAAACCAAAAGGAGTAGCGTCTAATAGAAGAGGCCTATGTCTAGGAGGGAACATCTAAAGGCTGATAGATAAATAGATATATTGAGCGGCCTCGCTGATTCTTCTGCTTGTATCGGTCTTAGGATGAACATGGATAAAACGAAGTATGAAGTATTATTCAGTAAACTCGTTCTTACGGACACGATCGCTTTTAATGAGCTTTCTTTTGGAGTTCTTCTAGATTACATCTAACTTGAGCAAACTTTGCATGTTAGTAGGTATAACTTCGAGGAGACTTGCAAAGGAATGCAGCTTAGACGGCCAGCATATAGGAACCTCGTTAATTCCTATATTAATGTAGTGTGCTACATGTACTCAAGTACCACAGACAGTAGCTATATTGTAATATTATACATATCTGTGCGGTCAGTATCGTACCAAAATATGTCTTGTTAAGTTGAGACATATCGTGCAATATATTATAGCTACGTGTGCGGTCACTCGAGCGTCGTTATAGAATATACATTGTAATACTCGTATATCGTAACAGGTCTTGTTGTAATGTATGTAGTTATATTAAAGTTTCGTCTGTAACGACCTTTAAACATTGAAAATAAACCATATTATAGATGTATAAAAGATGTAATACAAGAGATGTTGTTTCTTATTAGTATTTTACTTGGGAATCTTTGTTTAACTCAATGTATTTATGTAAATTATAAGCCTTGTTTATTTGAAAATATAGTAAGTCGTTTTATGCAGTGCTATGTGGGTGTAGTACGTTTTAATATTTAAATGTACTAAATTATACATAGTGTAAAGAAGTTCGATTTATTATAAATGTGATTAAATACGTTTATATTAAAATAAAACTATTTTAATATATAAACAGAAGTTTATTCAATAACTTTATTACTCGGATTTCTCTACCGCTCAGATTTCTAACCTTTTTTCATGTTCGCCTTTTATGGCATGCGAAGAGAAATTTTCAAATTGACATTGTGATTGTCACTTAAAATTAATTCCCTCCTCATCCTCTTCCTTAGTTGCTATGTGAAAAGTTTTCTATTTACATTGAAATTGGATATTCTTTTAAAAAATAAGTCATACGCACATACTCGTAAGTTTCAAATTACTCTTTAGAACTACGCGAAATGAAAAGATGGCTTTAAGTAATGTTGAAACCACAAAATATTTAGTAGATAACAAGAAAATATATTTTTTTAACGATTTTTTAACGTTTTGTTAATAACACTATTACTTTGTAATGCAATATAGAAGTAACGGATTTTTTAACTTTTTTATCAAAAATATGTATGTAGGTACATTCATCTAAACACTCTGTAACCACTTCCTCCAATATTAAAGTCATTTTATCTCATACACAAACAACTTCCACAGTACGACCGCATTTCTTAATGTAATCTTGACCAGAGCTGTTTTCTCATGCCCGAAGCAATATATCTTTATTAATTATACATTCATACACAATGTAAACACACCCTATTGTGTTTATACAACGAATTTCACCCAACTATTTGTCTAGGAGAGCGTCGTGTCATAGTGCCCACCGTGCAAACTGCATTATAATAACTAATTATGCCTTATGGTAATTTTATAGCTGAAACATCCCTTTATTTTTCATGGGGTGTATAATTTGAGTGCTTGTTCAATGTTCCTTTAGTTACCTTCGTTGCTCTATGGGAATTTTAATGTATTTAGATGACACTTAACTCATGGCTAATTCATTTTATAATGGCACATGTATTCACCTCTAAAGTTATGCTAGTACGGCTCAAAATTGCTCGTATTTAGCACCGTCATATGCTGAAACACTTATAGGATTATGTGTAAAGAATGACTTCTTAGTTTTTGACTGGTGGCAGATGATTTGTGTCCTTATGAAATGCCCTTAATTTGTAGAGGGCAAATAAACCAATGTATAAATCTAGTTAAATCAGCTAATTACATTGTGTTTTATGGATTGGAATGATTTAATGCTTTTAAATTGCATTTTATTGAGGATTATCTAATTGAACACATTTTTAACGTACACACACGCAGAAATGAAGGAATTTTAAATGTGGCGCAAGGATTTGAAATATGTTATTACTATTAATGAGATTTAAATAGATGCAACGGCTACATACCAAAAGAAAACTAAGTATGAATTTTACAACCTCAACGTAGGTTTATATTCCTTTAAAAACTCTGTTCTTAATTCTTGCAAACTACTTATCGTAAAATCGTAACATTGCACCTGTATCTCCTCGAAGGGGTAAACAGAAATACGTAGTACACTCCCATATTTCACCAATTAAGTTATATGTCCCACCATTCAGAACCACGGGCACAAATCCAGCTTCGGACTTACATGTTGGATACCTTATACATACATTATGTATGTATACAATCATGTTGGTAGACAGTAGAAACAAAGAAGAACACGAATACACTTTTACAAGCTTCTTCTCAGATTGATGCAATTCGTGTTAGTCTAGCACCCCTGACGGCCTCTTAAGAGGCCAATCGGATGATTACCTACGCGCCTATTTTTAATTAAGTTAAAAAACCGCTTGCTACATACTGACATCTCAAGGCTGTGACCTATCAGCATTTTAATCTGTATTATTTAGAGTTTTTAATTATTATTACTTAAAACTGGTACATAAATAGTAAATCAATAGAGTTATCGTCAGTTAGTATTGAGAATATTTAATTGAAAACGTGATGGATTGATCTCTAATAACTCACGAGTACTTATTACCACCATTTTAGAAAAACTGCTGAGTCCGAGTCTAATCAATAGGTAG
>DWEE01000972.1:0-14648 GCA_018245755.1 Parelbella macleannani | reverse complement strand
ATGGGACTGGAAAGTAACTGGTGAAATGTGGGAGCGTACTATACTCATCTCCCTATCTCTTCGGGGATTAAAGGCGTGATGTTACGTTTGTTACATTTAACTGTATTAAATATCTAAGATATACAATTATCAATCAAAGTTAAATCGCAAAAGGATATGTGAATTGTACAACTGAGCACATCGTAAATCATCCGTGACATCTTGGCGGTGTCTACTGCGCAAAATACATTATGGACTTGTTTTTCCGATAGAGCACCATTTTTTAATCTGAAATATACATGAGATTTTTGAATTCAGTTTAAAATTCTGTCGCCTCGTTTCGTTTCAGTATTTCAGTGGTTTGAATGACTAAACCCAAGGATAAATACGTTTATGTAAATTTTAGCTTATCTCAGCTTCGCAAAAACGACGTTGAAAAACAACTTGTTTTGACTCTTGAGCGGGTATTGTAACAGTTGATTGATATTTTGGACCTCATGAATGTTTGAATAAATTTATTTCGAAGAGTCGTGTGTCAAAACACTTCGCCTAAGCTAAGTGCGCCAAATTGCAACTTACTATCACAACAAACGGGTTTAGTTAAGGACGCGATGTGGCGCCGGCCACAAAAAAACTGGTTTGCGCGCCCGGCAACATGAATTATGGCAATTATACATGATGTAATAAGTGTGACTAAATGTGAATTATCGATTCATCTAACATTAGTACATGTAGCACTTATCTTCTATGAATCATTCAAAATCAAAATCAAACGTCCTTAATTGTAGAATACAGGTAAGCAGGTGTTATAATATAATCCATACATTGATTTATCCCAGCCACAAATGGAATACAATTTGTATTACACGGTTAGACACATCGATGAGAAGGTTCAAGAACTTATTTAGGAAATCCATACCATTTTAACGCTGTAAAAACGCAGAAATAAATCCAAAACAAAGCACAATAAATCACGAAGAAATAACCTTAAAATTCAAATTAGCATCACTTGAGAGAACATTTCACCGAATAGCCGTTTTAAAATTCGTCACAACGACATCCACATTTCCAAACCGCCGCCCGGGTGGTGTTCTGCAAGAGCGATCGCAAAAAAGCATCCCGGTTTCATAATAGATACCGAATGTAAAATGAGCCACTGATTCATGATTGATCACTGAGACATATTTGGTTCGGTTCGATACGCTCGAAAAGAACTGCTGTCACTACACTGTATGAAATCGATGCCGGAGTCCAAGGTGGCGTTGTGATTAATCTATTGTGGCGACAATCAACATTAGCGGGGTGCAATCAATATTTTGATCGGGTATTACTAGACACGGGGATATAATACGACAGTGATGGATATGGAGTTTAAGATAATTGCCCACGCTACATTTTATAATGGACGGCTATTTACGTGACAGACGATGCGTCAGTTCATCATGCAAGACAGTCACGTAAAACGCTCGCAGGTTACACCTGTTCTGCAGTTTCGCCACGGCTGACCGACAACAATGCCAAGTCGTGTAATTGAGCAATTCCAACGCGAATCGCGCATCTTCGGTAAGGATAAGAGACGGGAAGTTGTCAGTTCAAACGTAAATTATAAATCCGGAGGAAACTGTTCGGCGACACGTTTCGCTATAGCACACATAGTCACACATGCACGCACACATCGCAAAATAACCTTCAACAAGTTCCACAACATGACATCTTCACTAATTACACGACCATTGTATTGTATTTCTCTCGTTAGTTACATGATTTGAAGCAGTTATAGAATTTAATAACTTTACATAATAAGTTACAAACGCCCATTCTTGCTTTAAACTTGACCTTGGACGGGCCGTTGAGTGATTTTATCGCTGCTTTAATGTTTTCACTGTAAGTGAATATATAATACTGAATAGCAATAGTTACACAAACAAGCTTATGAATGATGACGTAGGTACATTTATAAAATATACAAGAACAAGAAATAGTACTTATTATGAGGTATATTTTTGTTGGTGATGTAAATACGTAATATATAGGCTGTGTATTTATGTAGAATCGATAGCATTGGCGAAGCAAACCTACATTCTATGTGCAGCAGCGAACGCGGTGCGAGATGTGCTCTGTGATCCTTAACCCGCATGCGTAGCGTGGGGATTATGGGCAAAAACCCCTCGGAGGATGTCTCGATGTGGATATAGACCGGCTGATGTTGATGATGGTTTAGAGATTTCCATAAACAAAAAAGTTACCGCGTATTCGTTTCTAAAACACTAAGTTATACAATTTTTTTACCAAATACGAGGACATTATAGGTCACATCATAAGTTCGATTAATTGTTGCCAAAAGAAACGCGGCCGATGTTATGGTAGCCCAAAAAAGTGCGCACATCAATTCATATGGATAGAAGAATATAAGGCAAAATAGGTCGCCTATATACGCATTGTAATAAATCAATATTTTGCTGCAGCATTCAACGTTTAAAGAAAGTGGTTTTATAAATACCTAACAGAAACTGAAGTGGCAACTGATTATGACGCTATCATCGAAAGACCTAACAATGTGGCATTTCATTACGAATTACATATAAATTATCTTTTACATTGAGCAATGTAAGAGCGTTCATTATTACGCCATAATTGAATTATAATAATGTAATGGAATTACTTTCGACATGAATTCGACAGTAGTGTTGCTAGTTGGTCGATTGGTGATAACACGTTCAGTTTTAACCTTTTCGTCACGATCATTTGCTAGAACAAACGGCCGTATGGCGTCGTATGCATATTTCCTAGTAGTATTGTTCTTTTTCCATTCGAGGTCCCGCAAGGTTAGGATGCAGTTACGGTTACGGTTATGCGGCATGTCATGACGGTGAGCCAAACAAGGTTAAGTGTGCTGGGCACCGCTAATAGCGTTGTGGCTAGCACTGTGGTAGAGACATTACACCAGCTAAGCATTATAAGTGCAGTATGGACCAGAGGTCAGGGCCAACTACTAGCAATAATGGCGCTTGGATAACTGATAGCGACACTACCTAAAACAAGGATCGATATGACTAATAGCCACTCTTACTCGCGCCGTGTCGCTAAACCTTTAAAATTCATGAGAGAACTCAAACTGGTACGGCAATGGAAACTACTAATGATAGCGACTAGAATTACAGCAGACTTTAATAGTAATGTAATGTAACTAATGTACTTTATTCACGTCGTAAAAAAGGTTAATGAAAGCCGTCTGCAAGAAAGCTTACGGAGATTACTTCACACAAGCAATTTTCATTAAATTGGCTTCTAAAGTGGCGGAGAGAGTGGATGCTACACGTTCTAAGGATCTGACAAAGTCGATTGTAGGTACAAACTTAGGGAGTCGAGTGAGGGGGTAGCGCAACCCATGGAAGCGTGCTACGCCGACATGGCTTATAAATATCTAAAATGTTATGAAACCGTAGTTGTTACGACATTGATTAATGTAAAGCTAGAAGACACGCGCGAGTCATTTATGTTTGCTACAGTGAAGTTCGAAACAAATGCCAGCTAAAAACACTGTAATCGACTAATATTTATGCTATAAACGTTTATAAATAAACCAGTAAAAAGACATTTAATTGCATAAGAAATGAAAATAACTTGTAATGAACGCAATAAATCCAGGCTTCACTACCGTCTGATGTAACAGAAAAAAAAACAAACAGACTATAAAACACATACATATTATGTATTTATTTACCACGTTAATAAAATTTTCACATCAACAATAAACTTCGAATTCATGTTTCATACTAATAGATTTTCTGTCACAAATCTATTACTTTAAGGAAATTATTCAGATTAGAAAGACTATAATTCTTGAGACTTCAATACGAAATTACAAGCTTTGCTCCGTGGCTGATGACTTAAAGGTGTTACTGATATTTGCTTCTTAAATACCAAACCGGCCGAATCCTTACTCCTTTCAGGTACGAATAAACGAACATTATTATTCCGATCGTGGAATATTCTAGAGATGCCATGAAGTTATGTAACGCTGTACTTACATAGTCATTTCAATTTGCGTCCGTGACAGTCACGATTCACAATAAGAAGATCGGAATTCTTAATCCTTTATGATATAAGGCAAAAGTTCAGTGATTGTCGCTTATCGACGACTTATTGAACGCTCGTTTTGTACAAGGCCATACAGATTAATTAAAAGACGTTCATTAAGTTGTATAAGTAGTATTAAATGAAGGCTTAGAGCCACTGCCACTTTTTTCACTAAATTCTTAACATCGGTTTAAAAATAAATATTAGCGATGATTTCGTACTTATAAAATGTCGGGTTACCAACAATGTTGACACGAGTAGTATAGCGTCATTTGACCGCAAATTGAACTCATCTAGCGGTTTACATTTCTACTTATTCGAGTTGCTATCTACAATTATATCATCGACGGGGACGTTCATAGTTTATAACGAATTTGTTTCTTTGACCGTAAATAGAACTCGATATACGTAATAGGTTGTGGGTATATTATTAGATAAATATCTATAATTGTGTTAATGAAGTGCAAATCGCAGGCTATTTAGCGCCGAGGCACCTTGCGTAGGATTATTCTAAGGCATTAATCACAAAGCTTTATTCAATTATAATAAACGTGGTCGCCGTTTTGGACAAAATAATTACGTACTATTATTCAGAAGACGCAATTATAATCTATTATGATGTCTTCATTAGTAACTTTAAGGCGAGAAGTTATGTATCTATTAACTGTAATCGCCAAATATGTTGCTAGAAGGATGGTTAAAACAATATTGTCAAGTGCTCTTCTGTTTTAATCCAAGCATTGTTAAGCATAAATATATAGCTTGTCCTAATTAGTATTATTATTAGTGAACCAAAGGTGAAGCTATATTGCATTATTCGAATGGGACTGATGGCTTATACAATCGTAATCTTGAATTAAAAGGGAGACAGAAATTAAACTAGATTAACCAAAAACACCGTAATAACTGTGTCACATAAATCTACATTTACAAATGTCCTGTTCCAAACGTGCAAATGTTATTAGGATGTGGCAAATTGAAACGTTCATCAACATCATGACCGTGCTTCTCGCTATGAATGACCGAAACAAAATAGGTCGCACAAGAAATAATTCAAACAAAAAATTTAACGAAACCCACAGAGGATGGAAGTGGTGGATGAAATCGATTAAAATTAAGAAACTGAAAGAGACTCACCGGAAAAGCTTATTTTCGTTTCGACCGGCATCTTGTGAACTTATGACTCGATTGGGTTATGCAGAGCTTTGGGGCTTTATAAGCTTGTTTCGATTAGACTTGGAGATTGTTATTGAGATTTTTCGCTGTTTTTTTGGATTGTCGATAGGCCGTGTGGCTGTGGTGTCGGTACGCGCGGGCCGCTCGCTGGTCGAATGTGCACTGCCGTAGCCGCGTGCTGCCCGGCACACGCTACTCACGACTTGCCGCGCCGCGCCGCGCCGGTCGCGCTCCTGATACGACAATTTTGCTTTTGTTGTACCGTCCGCCCGCTGCCCCTGCTCCGGGGCGGAATTTTGGTAAAATGTGAAATTATTTACGTTTTGCGCAATGTTGAAATTTTCACAGATAAAGCAGTTAACAAAATGGCGTTGTTGTCGTCGATAAATTTTATAACTTACTATACATTATTATTTTAGAAGTGATTGTAAGTATGTATGTGTTAAAATATCATTTCTGATATGCAAATCCACAAACTCGTAAAACGAATGTCAGAACATTCTTCAGCAAATTATAACAGTTAATAATTTTATTTCTGAATGATATTCTTGTAGTTTTTGGGGACCTTTAAATAACGCAACATTTATTGGTAATAATAAAATGAATTAAACAAAATTAATTTAGTCAATAAATTATCCACCCTAGCCCGATGAAATAAATGCTAATTAGAATCAAAACAAAAATTTTAAATAATCAAATATATAGAACTCATTGCACGTCTCTTGCTCAAAATGACATCAACCGAAGCTGTAAGTAGAATCTAAAATGTCTCTTATGTGTGTTGAATACGGTAATGATGATGATGAAACCGCAAATACATCGTACGATATCTTAAAAGACACTAAGCCGCTCACGTGAACTGCTACAAAACTCTATTTGGGTCCACATAAATATTACAGATAAGATAACGTTATCAGTGCGCAGATAACAATACACTCCGCTTTATCATTCAAGCTAGCTTGCAGTGCTCTAAACTTTGCGTGTCAATACATGCTTTCATTAAGGAAAAATGAAGACGTTTTTATTATAATAATATCTTGAGACGTTTCCGCACACGATTATCAATGAGGTGGTGTTTTTGTGAGGTGAGGTGGTGAAGATTTTTTTATTCAGACAGAGAACAAAACCTAAAAGTCATCACACAAATATTTGCCTTGGGTGTTCGAACCCACGACCCTTGGCTCGACAGTCAGGTTCATTAATGATTAATATATAAAATACGTCAAATTAAAAGCAGTAACTGTGTATCAGCCCTGTTTGATTTAAACATCTAAGTACATACAAATACTATATCCATATGCATATATATGGACATTATATCGAAAGTTAACACCGAATATATGATTTCGTAAACAAATATTACATACTTTGTTTATGTAACAAACATACGGAAATAGTTTCGATACTTTACAACTAATATTCCTAAATCTGCATACGAAGATAGAATTTTAAATGTCGGGTAAAGAATACAAATGAGTTTCGTATTGTGCGAATTCATTTCAATACATTTCTATTATGTGTGATAGATACTGTGACGGTCGACCGATGTACGATTTCTAACAGGTCAAAGAAAGCGAATGGAAGGTCGAGATATCTTAAGACCGAGTGAATCACAACACACCGGGCATCCATCTTAGAAAAGTCCACGGCTGGACTTAAAAGCTCAATTGTATTAACGAAAAGACAAATGAATCGGGTCGACTGGAGCTTTCACCGGTTTACATTAGTTTAACAAACAAAAACCAATCTACGAAAATAATTTCGGTCTCGCCGGATTGATTCGAAACGTACAGAATCGGTTATGCAAGACCGTAGCACACAATGAGGTTTATAAATCCTTTCACCGTAATGCTGATTACAACTTTGAATTAAGACTTCGAAGACTGTTACATTGCAATCGTTTATTTTGGTACGCGCTTTTGAAGAAGCTATCGGCTTACTCGGAGTTATTTTCTTACGAAATTTCTTCGGAGTATTTAAGATGAAGTAATAATAATCATCTGTAGCATTATAATGAACTATACATAATTGGTACTCAAAATTAAACTATATAAATATAATATTAGTGGACATATGTATATGAAAAAATCATTATTATCTGTATTGCTTGTGGTAACATTCGAGCAATAGCATCCGTGAAGTAATGGCAATCATTATGTTTTTCACATCCTAGTTTATTTGTATGCAAATTCTTAAATCGTACTTGACGTTACGCTCGAGTGTGAAAGGACAAGTAGGGACTGGAAAATTATCAACAACAATAACATAATATACATACATGTGTATATATAAATAAAAATTCTATTTGCGAGAATTGGATATAACGGTTTGTTTTAATTATGCTTTTGTTATAATCTCCGCGCGCTTAAAGGCAAATGGATCTGCGCGCATACAGCCATGAACGTGATCAAAATGCTAACATACAATTGATCGACGTATTTTCTTCTCATTTTACCTGCTTATATGGCAACACACTGGCATGTTTATTTTGTGCACATTCACGGAATGGAAGCTATCGAATGTTCTCGAATCACTTTGATACCCTTACTTGTAGTATAAAAATAATGGAAAGAGAATATATTTCTTGGATAAGTAGTAACATAATATAATATATTTTTAGTGTAATTTTAATCAATACATTTGGTGAACTCTTGTGTTCAATAATCCTGATTTCTGACTTGAGATTCGTGAGTTCGAATCCCACCCAATACACATATTTTTGTGATGAGCAAAGTATGTATTTGGATTGTTTCTGGGCGTAAAAAAAATAAAAAAGCTATATAGAAACATATATATGTAAATAAAGGTGACTCACTATATCAAATGGATTAGAAAGGCCTCATAAATAATACTAATACAGTAATATACTTAAAAAAAAAATTTCAAAAACAAATCAATAACAATATATAATTATGTGTTACAATATAAACGTTCAAATTTTCCATTATTAGATGCATTTAATTTTATCACTGAAAGTTCGAATTTTAAAATAGCATAAATATGAATGAACATTTCCATTATTCTATCCGCTGAACGATGATCGTTGACATCATCCTAGATTTCATAACTGGCGTCTTTACTAATAACATGCTTTCTCCTACAATCGCCAGTATTATTCACAAAGTATCCGCAAACATAAGGACACGTTCATATCACGTAGATTACGTTCACAATGCTTAATTGATACAATATAGAGATCTCTAGATGGTTATTAATGAGTTATTCGAATAACTGGAATAACCCGAGGGAGCACTGACCGATAGATTAGAGTCCAAACAATCCTTGACTCACTGCAAAGACTACGGCGGAAGGCACGTACCTGTCCGTGGCTTCCAGGTGGAAGGCGCTCAAACATCTACAAGTGTCAATAATTCTACTTACCTAACTGTTATTTAGTAACGACAAACAAATATTTATATATATGTACACCATTGCATATCTCCATAGCCGAGAAGACCGAGGCTCACCTCTCGACTAAATAGGTCATATTACTCTGGCTTATGACTGTAGAAGTATCCGAAACCGGTGTTTGTGTACGAAGAGAGTGATGAAAATAGAAACTCGTCACATTTACTGAACAAAATAACGTACAAAACACCAACACACCAAACTTACATTAAAAATAACTCGATTGTATTCGATACAGATGCATTTTTTGCCATTTTTTCCGGAAATGTAACAGTTAGAATATTAAATTTAAATTTGTTTAAGAAGCAGAACGAGCTTTACTTGAAAATAAGACTACAAAACATGTTATTGAATATATGTATGTAGATGACTTTAAAACGTGAATTCTATGATAATTATTTACGAATTATGTAGTGCTATTGAAGCAAGAGTGAAATTATTGCCGTTATCAAGGTAGTAAAGATGATTTCTTTGAAACTACTTTTTAAAATAAGCAATAAGTAAGTTTGCTTGGCGTGAAATGCTAAATATATTATAAAAAACTAACTACTAAAATACGGGGTAGTCAGAGGGCATCGAGTGCCAGTTATTTCTATCCTGACGTGCTTCTAAATTCTTCTTCGCCTATCCCATAACAGACCTGACCTGACGATATGGCAATGAAGAACAGAATCTTCACCTCATTTCCTGCGACCTAGCTGTGATCGACATAAGCTCATGAAAATTGACCATGGATAGGACCACAAATACTATAACGAAATGTTAAGTTTATTGTGAAGACTCCCAGAAGCATTCAATTTTATCGTACATCATTATCAGAAAGAAAAAGAGACAGAGTAAAAGTGAGAAAACAAAGTAATTACTTCAAGTTGCACCAACAATGTTACCTAACAAGAAATATAACGATGACCAGTTTTTGTCGTCATGCTATCAAAATGGCGTATGTATACAAATACATAATATATATAATATTATAGTGTTGTATGTTATGTTGAAAAATCGGTGCAATTGCCCTCGGACAAATTTAGAAAACCCGTTTCGATATCTCAGTGGAATTCTGGTTTACGAATCGATATTATATTTGGCCAAGAGTTCGAGTAGCGTTGTACTTAATTTTTACAGAAAGATATCCAAAAGGTTTTAGTAATAAGAAGATCAGAAATGATTCGCGAAGTCAGGCGCAATTGGTCCTAAGTGGTTTTTAGATAGGATGACCTTGATGAATGGTTATTTTTTCAGAGCATTTTCGTGTTCAGTCCTAGTCTGAGCTGCTGCTGTACTGGAGTAGCGTGAAATAACTCTACTTGTCTCTTAATTGCATTAGAAGATACTCATAGTCAAAGGAACTTTAAAGTTGTGTAAATAATGGTTAGAACATCCTTCAGTTAGGTGAAGTGACTATATGCAAGGTGGCCGGCAACGGTTGGAAACGAGAGCTGAAGGTTCAGCTCAATAGCGTGGTATACTAGAGTCCTGTGTCCAGCAGTGAATAGGCTGATAATGGTGGTGATGATATTCGTTATAGAGGGATCTCAAGAAGGGCAACTTATTAAGATAGAGGGTTATTATTATACCATCACGACTGGTCCCCTATGTGGCAGGGAGTAAGCACCAAATACCACATAATACTATCCTTACAGATACTATCAGGTAAGTAATACATGACTGTCAATATGAACAAGTTGGTAATCGATTTTAATATACGTGTAAATATAAGATCTATATATGAGAGTCCATGTTTTAGATACTCTTTACTATAACGTTTTCGCATCCAGACGTATAAATAATGGAGGAGAGACCGTCTATGCCGCCAAGCGAAATAAGCATCGATCGTCTCTTGCAACGACGAGCTTGCACGACACGAAGCCCAACGAGACGGAAAACTGAATCATTTTGATTACCTATATTACTACAATTCCTTTACAATAAAGTTATAAAAACGTTACCCGTAACAATGACGGCTAATAACCAAGTCAATACTGGTAAACTTGCAAATAAAGTAGCTTTATTGTTTTCGTGGCGGCTGGGCGACTTGGTTTACGGCGCGGCACGATTGTTCTACGGCACGTCATGAGTTCAGTATTCGAGATATCGTGTTACCGTGAGATTGGGACGGGGACGTGTGTTACGTACGCCGTTTGTTTTGACTGTTGTGCAGCGGCGTGCGACCGCCGACGGTACTGCTGCAGTCAAAGTCACGTTCTCTCACGTATGTACCCACCTACTTCGGTATATCATACGTATTGATGATTGACAAACATAAATAGAATTCTTGTAGCGTCGATTTACACAACGCATGCAAAGTATTTGATGTTACTAAAGCAAATTAACAAGTGGAAATATTTTATGATAAATGTAGTATAACTGGGTTGCTCTTTACTATATTTTCACGATGGAAAGGCTCGAACTAGATATTAGTAAAAAATAATATAAGCTAAGAGAGGAAGAAAGCTTAAAAAAAGAAACAGATTACTCAAGCAATTTTTCAAATAAACTCTTTAAAATGTTGAAAAAGTAGACTACTGAGAGACGACGATTGTTTGCAAATCATTTAAGTGTCTGAGCGAGCGTAGCCCCAGTAACAACTAATTATTATTCAACGCAGTAATGTGATGTCGTATAAATTTAACCGACCGATAATTTAGTACGTAGGCATTATCAATTTAAACGAAGCACGGCGCTATATTACGAACATTCTCGAATGTTCTAGTTACGACTTCTTCTAAACAAAGTTTCTTTTACTTTGTACCTTTGATAACAATTACCAAAGTTACAAAATATTTCAAAATTGCTTTCGTATTATTACAGCTAACGTTATTATATCATAACGACTTGTTACTTACGAGGAAGGCAAAGAGTATCCACTGCCAAATATTTCTATCAATATATACCTGGCGCCCTTCTTTTACACTCGTTGTTCTCTTCTCACACGCATACCGGTTTCGGAGGCGTCCGATTGCTCGTTTAAATAACTTCAGTAATCTAGTTTAAGTTACTAACGAAACGTCACCATGAAGAATACTAACACTTGCTGTACACACGTATACTGTATAAACGGCCGAGTATAAGTTTTCCACACGTGCGCTGCCAGGGGCGGCAGGGCGGAACACTTTCCACTAATGAATTCCACCCACTCAAGTTACAGGAATATCAGATCACCCGCGGACGCAATCCGGTGTCCGGTGAAAGGGCGGATGCGTCATGCGCTCGCGAAGAACATCTATGTTACGTCGCAAAGGGCACAAGATGCCCTTTGCGACGTCAAAGGTACTTGAGAGGGAAACAAAATATTTCTCAATTTCATGGATGATTGTAACGGTAATGAGAGGATTATTGATGATTTTCTATAAGGGTTTTCGTCGGTAGGAATTTGAATAAGACAATTTCAGAAATACAACAATTAGAAAAAAGTGTAACACAACATAAATACATTAAATGAAAAGTTTGAAAGGTTAAAAACAAAGTGTAATTAAACGTGGATAATTTAAAATTGGAATTCGACGACACTATACTTCATCATCATGACACATTAAATGAAAGGTTTTCAAGGCTTAAATCAAAAGATAGTATAAATAGACATGATTAATTTTAAATGGGAATCCAATTACAATATAGATCATCATCATCTTCCTCGTAATGACATAATTGTTGCAAAAGCTTAAAGCAAAGATAATTACCAAGGGGTTAATTTTTAAATGTGAATTCGATGACAATAAACAGTACGTAGTAATTCTAAATATGCGAATGATATCACTGGACCGATATTAATAATGCAAGCAGCAACCTTGAGTACAACCGCCGCTACAGTTTTCTCAGCTATTTCACAGTGTCACATATTCGGAGCGCTGTAATAGTCTTGTGTGTTCAGAATGAGTAACTTTGTTTACGTTTACTCATAATAAATCGTGAAAATAGGAAAATTTTTGAGCGCCTCAAACATACGGAAAATATACAAAAATAAAATATTTTATATTTATCTTATTTACGTTACGGTGTATCCAATGTTTCATTGCTGGTGTTTTATATACGATCCAAGCATCTTGCTCATTATCATCAGTCCGTTTCCTTCCATTGCTGGACATACACTTCTCTAACAACACACCACAAAACTCGATAACACTTCTGCATATCCAATCACTACCAGCCACTTACAACTGAGAGTGGCCACTTTCAGAATTCACCTAAGGAAATTCAATAAACAAGCCTTACGCGATGGTAATTATATTAGCCGTTAAAACATGCTGTCCGAAGGTTTCATTGCAGAAAATACGAGTTCCGGTGCATTTTGCGAACAATGATGAATATTTTAAGTAGATATTTGGAGAGCTGTAGATACGAGCGGTTGTTTCACCCTCCTCCGTTTCCCGCATAATCAATTTGTCGCATACGAGTTCGTCGTGGGGCCGACACGCTAAATTGCGCTATAAAGTTGTGAATACAAGGTTCATTTTCCCAATCGCAGCTAATTGAGGTTGTTCGCTCCTCTAGTCCTGTGGGGTAAGAGAGAACCAACTGTCTGCCAAATTCACATTCCTATCCATATACTTACACATATCTACGTATATGCATTTTATTCCGTGAAGCAGGTAGGGATGCAATGGTACATTTTAAAAAATATTTTATATAAAAAAAATATTTCATGTTATAACTTCTAAGAATTATTGTTTCACAGATTGCTGCTCATTAAAGTACAATATCACACACGTTGCGTATTCGTAATTCCATTTACAGAAGGGATTAGGCAACGTATTGTGAAACAACGTGACATCTTGGCGGCCGAGCTGTTGGAGTTATGTCCCGTAAGTAAATGGTATGTATTATAGGAAATGCTACACTGATTTTTTAATATTTTATCATTAGTAGATAGTGCTTTATTTGTCAGGAACTACATTTCACCAGTTTGTTATACATTACTTGAAATAAGGAGTTAACATGATCAGGTGCAATTCATAACTGCCCCACTGTTGGGCATAAATCTGCCCTTTCTAATGATAGCGGTAATTGCAGATTCCTATACTGTGTCTAATCGGATATTATACCATTAATCCAAGAAACACAACACCCAATGATGCTTCAATATCATTGGGTGCACCTAAGTTATTAAGTTAACATAATAACTTTTTTTCAAACTGTCGGTTTCTCGTATCTCTACTTCAATGAATGAATGAATGAACGAATATGCGAACGGATGAAAGTTTTATTTTGGTATATTTAGTCCAGTTTCATCTAGTTAATATACTCGCAGTACTCGCATACAACTTTGCTAGTTGTAAACGTATTTTTAATACTCAACTAAGCCATAGATCACGTACTGACACATCTCACGATGCTGCCCACCGTGATTGCTCAGTGTTTACAAAATAATTGCATTGTAATTCAAATGATGTTCCTACGAGCAACTAATATTTAAGTGCAACCGGTCAACCTTGGAATTGAAACCGAACATTCGACGATCGAATGTTATTGACGTGCGAGCGCGATATTTTACCTTCGCCGGCAAATACCAGCAACACAGTGTCCGTGCTGTTTTATCAGTAAACGACAATAATAACATTTACGGAGACCGGCAGCTGACTGGTAACAAAATACTCGACAGTCGTTACCCATGAGTGTGTGTATGAGTGTGTACTGCATTCTTCAATTTCGTTATGGTATATAATATTTTGATCATAATAAACAGCCGCTCATCATTGCCATCGTGAACTCTTGCTGGACAAAAGTCTTCCTTAAGAATTTTAAGGATTCGGGTATAGGTAACCCTCCTATAAGACGGCATCGTATAACACGGTTTCGCTGCAACTCGATGCGTGAATTGCGGAAACCCTCCTACAACACGGTTTCGCTATAACACAATAAGAAAGCTGCAAAAACCTTTGTGCTCAGACTAAATAAGATACAATAATATTAATTCCATAAAAACTCGAATAATAAATACATATATTTTAACACGCTAAAATTATGGGTTTCTCTCTGGGTCTCATACAACACGGTTTCACACAACACGG
>DWEE01000971.1:0-14651 GCA_018245755.1 Parelbella macleannani | reverse complement strand
CTTCTTACGTCTACATATATATACAATATAATATGTATTATATGGATATATATATATAAGTGTGAACACAAAAATACTTTCTCCACTAATAACAACAGTGACAATAATATATGACAATAAAAACAAGTGATAAAAATCATAAATATAAAGTATCACTTAATCAGATAAGCTCTGCAAACTCCCCAGATGTGCTCGCGTGGTTCATGTGGCCATGCCTGCTGCTAGCGACGGCGTCCGCGGGCGTGATCCGCGACTTCCAAGACCAAGAGGACAGTCCCTGCCAGACCTACACCCTGAGCAACGTGCAGTACCTGGACTGCTCTGACCGAGGACTTAGTGAGCTACCAGAGGGATTGAACTATAACGTAAGCATTCAGTAACAGATGTAGTTCATGTAAAGTCGAATGGATCTAACGTGATTTTTGTTCCCAAAACAATGAAAGGCTGGCGTTAACCTTTATCATTGAGGTGAGAGCCGTATCTGACAGCGGAAAGTTTAAAGGATTGGTGACCATAGTGATGATAATGACTAGCAGTCGACTATTGTTCTGGCAGTAATTTTATAACTAGCCCACATGCCTGATAATGGATTGTTAAAAATGTGATACTTGGTAACTATTCCATCACAGTCCAGAATTAAGCAGTGGCTTCCAACTTGACCGTTATAGAATTCATCTTCTTAATAAAATTCTATATTTAATAGTGGAACATATATAATATTTTCTCGATTCCAATATTCCACCTGGATTCTCCATAAACTAATACAGAAAATTAATATCTCAAAATTTTTATGCAACTGTAATGTAAACTGAAATATACTGATAATAATATAATTTATCTTGAAATATATTTTCGTATCATCAAAAGCTTTGTAATGATTGAGAGTATGGAGTCAATGGAACGCGTGGACAGAACACCCCGCCAGCGAAAACCTTCGTCAAATTGTATCTTTGTTAACGTGTCTATTTTATTTTCAGGCTCAGGTTTTGTTGTTATCTAACAACAACTTTCGATCGTTTCCACAACAATTGCAAAATTTCTGGCAAGTCCAAGTACTGGATATATCTGGAAACAGCTTGACCAAGCCTTTACCCAGCTACATGGAGAATTGGAAATCCTTTCAGACGTTAAATTTATCGAATAATAATTACGATACGTGGATAAGCAACGAAAACACGTATCATGTGAAAAGACTGGATTTATCAAAGAACAAGATCAATAACATCGACGAGGACGCGTTCACGAGAATGCCGTATTTATTTTTCCTCGATTTATCTGAAAACAGAATCTACGACTTGCCGCCGGGAGTGTTCACTCACGCGAACAACTTAGACACACTCATTTTATCCAGAAATTACTTCTCCGAAGTACCCAGCTTTCGATCTCCCTCTTTGAGGAGTATTTATTTGAGTAACTGTCAAATAACACACATAGACGTGAACTCGCTCACCGGAATGAACTCATTATTGCATATCGATCTCTCCATCAACCAAATAGAATACATTCCGGACGATATCGCCTCGAATACGTTACAAGAATTGGATATGAGTTACAATGAAATCGGCACATTAACAGACCGCACCTTCTCGTCTCTACCGCACTTAGCGGTACTAGATTTGAGAGGCAACGAATTCAAGGAAGTATGGTCAACCTCACATTTCTCCTCAAATCCATTTTTGAGGGAGGTTCATGTGAAGGGGAACAGGTGGAGCTGCGAGGGTTTCAGTGTAAATCTCTTGCTCACATATGATTTCCTCACGAAAGAACCGTCGAAAATAACAGACAGGGGTTCCCTGATCTGCTACACACCGTCTAACGTGACTCAACTTAGTTGGCAACAGGCATATATCCTCACATGGCACGCCAATGAAAGTTCCGCGCAATCTTACACAATGGTGGCAGTGCTCGCTGGAGTCGTTATTGGCGTTTTAATAACATCATTTGTTTGTCGTGGAATCATGGCCATAAATAAACCAGAGCCGCCGAGGCCAACGTTAGAAACCACGGTTCTTACCGCGAATAGCTCCACGACCCAGCCGAGGAGCGATTCGGTGATAATGCGAGTACCTTTGCGGGAGGATCTACCGCCTACCTACGACGAAGCCTTGTTGATGCCACGACTGAACACCTCGTTCCATTCATTACCAGATTTTGTTGATGAGCCAGAGGAAGAAGATCGCCGTTACCGTAGAAGTAGATCTATAGGAGATCTAACAGAATTCAGACATAGGACTTTTGACAGACGCTCTGTAAGACGTACTGTTGAAATTCACATTACCTAACACAAGCTCTTGTCGATTTTACTAATTTATTGGTAATTTTTTTACCGTGGGGTTGCCAGTATTGTTCTAATTTTAGTTAGATATTTGTTTTAATACTGAAATAAGTATTTAAGATAAGAAAGAAACGAGTATTTTTATTTGCCCTACATTGAACACCTTTTCCAATTTCATATCTATTAATATAATTTATTTGTTTGTTTACATGACCCAGTTAATATTTTGATTAATAATTTTTTAGCTTCCAAAGAACTTAATTTCCTTGCTATGTATTTGCCTTTTATCTATGTACATTGTACATACCTATGTTCAATTATCTTTAACACCTTAATCATTATAAATTTTAGTATTCGTATTAATTTTGTTAAAGACAAAAATATTGTCAGGTAGGGCATGCAACACCTTTAGTCTGAGCCCGACCACAGGTTCGCACTAGGGTTTATATTATGCAATGATAACCGTAAAGTACTCAATTCACAAATATATTATGTAGGTACGTTTGTGTAAGTTATCTTATACACATGTAAATATTTAATGAATTATTAAATCACTTTTTTTTTATTCTAAAAAATAAAGTTTTACATATTGATTATTGTTATCAATTATTATTAAGAAATAATTTTAGATTGATTTACATTGCTGTTTCATAGTGTACATTACGAATTACAGATTTATGGTTGGCACACATTGTAGATATACAAAATATAGCTTATTTGTGTAAGGGATAATCATCTAATTCATATTTTATCTGAGGAAGTGTGGTATTATATGCAATAATAAGGCAATGCTTGCACTCATTGAACTACATAGGATATCTGTACATCCCTAAAAAGTGTTTCCATCGTAGGCAAAGAACATGAAACAGACCAGTCAACTAGCGCCATCTATTTTGAAATTTAGTACTAATAAGGTTCAATGAAAGTGAACGTTTTTAACTTTTCGAAATAATAAACTAGATGGCACTATTACCAAAAACAGCACAGTGCAATTATCTCATTAAATATTTCAGATAAGACAAACCGCGCCTTAATAAAGATATCTAGCAATTTATTAAAAGAATATTTCATTTTTTAGATTAATTATGACATAGTTTTAACGCATTTATTATTATGCTAACGTATTTTTTTCATTATTAGATAGTTTTCTTCTGTTGACAAATGGATCAATACACTTGATTAAAAGTAGTTACAGCACGTTAGCTGTCTCGTAGAACTGTTATCATTATCAATGATAACGCGTCATGAATTTTATTCGACTCATACAATGTTATCTCACGGTTGCGATCGCACGTTAAACTATAGTGGACTAAGCTTTAATTTGTCAGTAATAATACCTCTTTAGCAGGTAACTGCCCAAAAACATATATACTTATATCATTGCAATGTGTAAACCAAAGATTTAATTAAATAGTGCAGTATAAATGGTTATAACGAAAGTGTGCATGAAATTTACTAAGTAATAAAATATATCTATAATTTAAAAAGACTGAAATTTAACAATTAAATTAAAAAAATAAACTGAATACTGAGCTTTCAATGTTGTGCTTCATTTATTTCCACAGTAAGTAAATATTTTCTAAATTACTCATTATAACAACATTTAATTCAAAAAGATTATTATATATTTTTATACAAGTCAATGACAAAATAGTAAATTAAGGAGCGTAACACAGATACAATTATGTACGAGTATAAAAAATATTTCCGATAATATTTACAAGTATATTCGAACATCCATTAGTAGATAGCAGAATGATGGTTTATTACTCATTATTAGTCACTCAGATACCAGGAAATATGTATGTATATAAAGTAAAGGATGAAATATTTTTAAGAATGAATAAACATTACTCAGGGGTCGTAGTAAAACATACAAATATTAAGCTTGTTTGCGGTTTTCATATCTGGCGAGCGAGTGCGACCTAAATTTAGGTATTCCATAACCTGAAGCATTATCTACGGCTGATAGCGAAGATAAAATTGTTGTATGCTTCTCCTAATGTTTTATTATTTACCCATTCGGTCCTCAACAGGGACAGCGATCTCCTTTTATGGCTGTTGAGGTTATACGTGAGCAGAAAGATAGATCTATTGCCCAACTGGGTGCAGGTGTTCAGTGGCGATTCGTAGCGTTAGTTTTTGAATTACCTTGCCATAACACTCCCAAGTACCTATATAAAATAATGAAAAAATATAAATATTTTTTTATTCCTTATAGAAAAAATTAAGCTAGGTTACAAAGACGGACTAAATACCTTTCGGGGTGCACTATCTATCAGTGAACCCGCTGACGGTTATAATGTGTGTTGGACAAAACAAAGTCAATTAGTATTACAAATTGTTTTATCTTGTGAGTTGAGAAACTATGCAGGGAATAAGAAATGTTTATAAACAGCGTTTCCTTGTTCACAGATAGGAATGATACGGAGACGTTATGGTCCTGTTAAAAACGATCAGTCTCGTGCTATTGATATCGAAGATAAACGGAGACCTTCTGGACTTAGACGATGGTACACACGATGTTTGTTACTTGTGTTCCTGCAGCGCAGATAGATCTAACGTAGATTGTTCTCGCAGAGGCCTCACTAGCGTTCCAGGTGGCCTTAGTCATACAGTAAGTAACACTTCAAAATTTATATTACCACTTGTAGCAAACAAAGCTATAGCCAAATATTTAATTTTAACCAAATATTTTACATGAGCTATATCTAATATCATCATCTTTAACCAATTGATGATCAAATGGTACCATACGTACCGGCTTAACTTATATGGTATATCTTTTTGGGATCGCATTACTCATATTGGCTAATACTCGGGGGAGCTCATGACGAAGGACCTCGACTTGGTCCGAAACTAGCCGGGGTATCCTAAAAGGAATGCAACCTTTGCCGTTCCATAATTTAATCGTGTCTATATAAACTTACAAAACATTTAACAATTAAAATTATGCTTCAATTCATTTCATTTAAGAAGTTTGACGTAACTAATAAATAACATCAATTTTCATTCCATTAAAATTCAAATTGGAAAATAAATGTATATTATATTGTTTACAATTTTTATTTTTGCAGTAAATTAAAAACATGAATATTGTATTCTAAAGATATATTCATTTATTTTCAGGTAACGAAACTCAACATTTCGAACAATGAAATATCTACGTTTCCAAAAAATCTAGGCAGATTCTACAATTTAATATCGTTAGACTTAAGCTCAAATCTATTGACGGAAATACCAAAAGATGCCTTGCACAATCTCACCGCATTGGAAGTGCTTAACTTATCTAAAAACCATTTTGAGGCATGGTTGAGCCTAAACCCTAACGATTTTCTACAGCCAGCTAACAACATAAAAATTTTAGACCTATCTTATAATCGTTTGCGTACATTGGGCAATTTAGCAAACCAAGAACTTCTATTAAGTCATTCTCTTGAATCATTAATATTGGAAAATTGCGAAATAAATTCCATTCAGGGAAGATCACCGCTGAGCGGTCTAGTCAGTATAAAATTGTTGAAACTGAATAACAATCCACTATTAAAGATTCAAAACCTTATATCGCCAACACTTAAGAGCCTGTATGTCAGTAACTGTCAACTGAGCCATATAAATTACAACGAGTTGTCTTACTTGCCGGCACTGGTGTATTTAAAGATGTCACACAATTACAGGTTAGAAATATCTTCCTCGTCGTACACTCTGTACTCTAGTTCATTAAAATATCTGGATATATCATACTGCAACGTTTATCAACCAAGTCTTCAAGGGTTCTCGAACCTGAGGAAAGCTGTAATAAACCACAACATGATTAGATATCTGCGAAGCAATGAGTTTATTAATAATACAAAATTAGAATACTTGGACCTATCATACAATAACATTGGATCTCTTAAAGCCGATACGTTCCGAGGACTGAATATGCTAAAATCTTTAGATTTGTCGTGGAATGAGATAGCTTTAGTTCCGGAAGACACTTTACTGGAAATGCCAATGCTAACGCAAATTAATTTAGCGAGGAATTATCTAACAAGAGTAGGCCATTTGAAATCACTATCATTGACAATTTTAGATATGAGTTCTTGTGAAATTAACCTAATAGGTAAAGATTCATTAGAAGGAATGCAATCTTTAGTAGATTTGGATTTGTCGCGTAATCTTATATCCCATATCCCTGATAGTATTTCATCGAACACATTAAAATATTTGAATTTGAACTTCAATAGGATAAGCTCAGTGAGCAATCTAACATTTTTTATGTTACCACGGTTGAAGGGACTAGGCGTAATAGGAAATCGTTTTACAAACATATGGAGCAAATCTTACTTCGATTCGAATGCATATATAGAAAGACTTGATTTAAATGACAATATGTGGCGATGTGATTGTTCTGATCCGAACATGTTTGATTTTTACGAATTTGTAACTCTAGAACCTAACAAAAAAGAGGAATCTTACAATTTGATATGTAATAGTCCCAATAATGTATTGGGGCAGACGTGGTTGGAAGCGTGCTATTTTACTTGGAATCCTGGCGTTAAGGTGAACAGTGCTGATGGTATAATATGGTTTTTAGTTATCATGATAGTGGGATTAGCTTTGTGTATTATATTAGTAAACGCGATAAGAAAATCCATGAACCGTCGGATACTAGCTATACAGCGAGAGCGAGAAAGACAGATAGATGAAGCTAGAGAGAGATTGAGACAGTTAAGAATACGCGCAGAACAAGAAGCACTATGCAACACACCTGATCCTCGCGACTTGATAGCCCCACCCAGCTATGATCAAGCTCTCTCCATGCCAAAGTTAAATACATCCTGTCATTCTCTTTGTGAGACGGGCACTGGGAAATCAAAAAGAAGAAGAGGACGTAGAAAAACTAAGTCGAGTGGAGATTTGTTAGAAGAAACGGAAAGGAATGGTGATGTGAGAGTTGCAGATGACTTGGAGCTTACAGAGGCATCAAGTGACGATAGAAGGCGACGACGCCGTCGTCGATCAGGAAGATACGGAAGTCATGAAATCGCAGAGTTAGATCAGTCCCCTGGAGTGCGACGGCGCCGGATGTCAGAGTATGGTGGTTTGAGTGACAACGTGACTGTGGATGTGGAACCAGAAACACTGAGACCGTTACGTCCAAGACAAAGGCGCTATTCTATTGATGATAACGAGCCTAGAGAAAGTGACTTTTAGTTAAGGTTCTCCTATAATTTCAAAACATAGTTATTATAGCGTGTGAATAAATTACTTATACTATTTTATTGTGTTACACATATCTTTTATATTATGCTTTTCTTTATTTACCTCAGTGCTAAGTAAAACTTATTGTTGGTAGAATAAATAATGTTTTGTGTTTGATTCACCGATGTACGTGAAAGTACTAGACTCTTCTGCTTATCCCTTCAGGCAAAATACAGTCGTAATGCTATATTATTTTATATAATACATAGTTTACACAAAAGTATTTTTTTATAATTACCAGCTGCATTCGTGTATGGTAGAGACTTCTATACCACGGCATTTTTTTGTTAACATAGAACGCAACTATTTAGTGATAACACCAAGAGTTGAGGAGATAATAAAAGGTTTAGAGAAATATTGCTTTTACTTCCGAATTTCTTCTTTAAACTGGTAAACCGTAAAGGAAATTTAGAGAGAATTAAAGACATATTGGGCTTCATGTTCAATTAAACTTAATAATGTGCCATAGTAACATTACACCTTCTATGTAGATGTTAAACAGCGCCATCTCTGCACGTTTTCGTGAACAATTTTCATGACCTTTTGTATGTAAGAATATAAGAGAAATGTACATAAGAGGTATTCGAAGTAATATGTTAAGTCCAACAGATGGCGATAGTATCATTGTTAATAGATTTTATTATTAACATGCAATTTTTCTAATGGTTAATTGTCACACACCTACGTTTCTTGCAGTAAAAAAGAGTAGGAAAATTTTACATTTTTTTTATCATACACACGATTATTTTTTTAATTGCTGTTATCATGTATTCATTCCAGTAAAACTTCATAAATTTCTATACCCACTGTTATTTCATAAACGCATCAATTTAACGTGATTCGGAAGTCTAGAACTTTGCCCGGTGTACGGGAGACAGACTTATCCCCTATTCTATAGGACGTAAAACGTTACTAGTGAAACGTGGGTGCGTACTCTACTCCTCTGCCGATCCAATACCTATCGTGATGTTATGTATATTTTGTTACGTACCTATCTATAATATGATACTAAGTAATTACGAAATAGAATCGTTAATATAGAATAATTTTCATATACCTACTGACCACATGATATAAATGGTATAGATCTTATCACAAAGGTGTTTCGATTTGTAATATAAATGTCAAATAATGTGTTTATTCAATCACGCAGAGTTACGGTCCCATTTTGACGGCAAATCATAACTGTAACTTATTATAGAAGTCGTAATATAGGATACGTTTTTGGGCGGGAGAATCTCTATTTCGATAAAGCGAAATCCAAGCAACAACTAGTAAGCAGTAAAAAGGGATGTTTAGAATAAGTGGTAAATAAACCACAGTGATTAAAAAAGAAATTATACTATCCGACACAGAACCAAAGTCACCGATATAGCTCAAAGGATTAGCTGGCTGAAGCGGCAAGGGGCTGGGCTTGTCGCTTGGAGGTCTGAAGTGGAGACCGCGGCTCGGCAAACGTAGTGTAGGACGGCCTCCGGCCCGGTGGAATGATGATCTGCGGTAGGCTGCAGGCAGATGTTGGATGCGACAAGCCGAGAACAGGGCGCGATGGCACTCATTGGGGGAGGCGTATGTCCAGCAGTGGACTGAGATAGGCTGATGATGATGATGAAACCACAATGGGCTATATGAAATAAGTATAAAATGAAACGAAAACATAGTAAGAAAGAATATGAGGAAAACCTGCCATTCATGAACTTTGTACAATCTGTACAGTCATAATGACTCAATATTTTTTAACAATAGGATCGACCTTTTGTCAATTATTGTATTATCTGTTCGTCGAAACTTATGTTAATAAAATATCTCGAATGGATTATGGTGTACTTCAGAATATTATAAAATATGAATAAAAAGCAAACACCATAATTGTTACAGAACCACTATTCCCAGTTTATTCATTTTTTGTGTTACCTATAAATTTGAAGTTAAAGCCGTGACATTGATTTACTGTCTTAAACATATTATAATGATCATTAGTTTTTATTTTTAGAAATAATCATTAGGTTATATTAAATTTACATAAACTTTGATCTAGTACACAATTGATACATGATCTTCCAGTGCTTTTTGGTAGTAATAAGTTAGCGGAGGTTTCCAAAAACAAATGACTGGGTTTAGATGTATTTTTAATAACACCTACGTGATTATATTTTATTTGATCGTACTTATCAGCTAGGATAGGGTTACTGTTCGGGAAAAAAAATAAAATACAAAAATCTCAATCAACGTTTTATATCATAATGTTTTATAATAAAATTACATCGATCTATAAAACTCCTTATATTCGAAATATATTTTTATTGTTCTCAGTTTGTTCCTGCTTAATGATACATTGTGGTTCATTGAATTATAATTACAGTGTCGATTAAATTATTATTGCTGACAATAAAATAGTAAATTATTAAAAGCTCAGTTATACAAAGTAATGAAAAAATCCTAATTATGAAATAGATTATTGTTTAAATAAAATTCATATTGATGATAAAATTTAATACCATTACATATGTACGTACATAAAATAATAGCATCAATTGCTTAAAATAAATGGTATCACATTCTTAAACACTAAAATCAATAAAATTACCTTAAAAGGAACTTACAGATAGACCATGAAAGAACGCGTCTTTCAAATAGAATATCGCGAGGAGACATTACTTCCAAGTTGACAATCAAAATAGATCCATTCATTGACGTATATAATTGTACAAGGTGTAGTTGTTGAAGATAAAGTAAGTACACAACCATTATTGAAAACCAAAGTGAAACATTACAACATGCAATACTTGACCGTACAACATGAGTTACCAAAATACGAAAAAATCATTTATAACAAAAAATTTTACAACTACAATGAACATGGCAACATTTTTACACGTATAAAAATATGTATTTTTTCCTATCGCGCAATATACTTTCATAAATATAATATACCACTAACAAGTTTATATAATAAAGGCACTGTCGACTACAAACACACTTTGGCAGCACGTAATACGCAGTCAGTAATTTTCATAACCACATTTAAAACAGTTTTTCCAAGATATGCACACAGAATAATCACAGAATTTTGCCATTAGTGAAGTGTTTGCTGTTTCACACTGATTTGCACAGTTTTTTGTCATTTCCGTTTTTAAATGATTTTCAAGTAGTTGATTTTCGCACATTCGCGTCGACCGTTGGTGTAATTATAATGTCGCCGGCGTTCGACCTACTCCGCGTGACTAGTACTGGGGTTTTCGGTTTTGGAGTCTCCGACATTTTGATTCGAACCCTACCCATGTCAGGTGAATACACGGGAACATATTCGCGCGACGGTGACAAGAAATCCGAATCTGTAGCTTGATCACCATTGATTAGTGGTTGGGATGCATCTGAATCGGCAGTCCCATTAAGTCTTGGTGGTTCATCATCATGTGCCGGTACAAATATGTCTTCACTCGACAAGGAGTGGCGGTCTTTTCTAGATTCAGGCGAAGCAGGATCTGATTCAAATGAAGTCTCTTGTAGTGGAAGTTCATTATCTTCAGTTAAATTATTATCTATTGAGCTGCGTTTATTTTGGTTTGTATCTCTAGGACTGTCGGTTCTAATATCTTTATCATCGTTTTGCTTTACTCCATTTCCCAGACCATTCTCACCTTTCTTTTGACGATTTTCATGCGTAGGTACTAATTCGTATTTGCCGTTAACTACTCGATCTGATGGAGCATCGGACAAGGCTGGCTTACCTAATAACGACTTATTCATATCTACCATTTCCTTAGAGGCCTTTTCTACATCTCGTTTTTGTTGCCTCAAAAGTCGTCTATCTCGTCGTTTTCTCATTTGTCCCTTTATAATCGCGAACCCGATTAATCCTACAAGGAGAACGACGATTAACGCTATACACACATATGTACCTGTTTTATGGGTTACTTTTCCGTCTTCAGATGGTTTCTCTCCTAAAACTTCTGAGGCGTGTGTTACGCGAATCTGTTCTGATACCGTAGTGTCCCTCGTTGCCTCTTGTGTGACTGCTTTTTCAGTTACAATCACGGGTTCAGTTTTGCTGTGCCAGTCAGATCCGCCTTCGTAAATAGACGGAGGTTTGGGCATAGGGAATTCAGAAGTAGTGCTATTGTAATCATCCTCGAAAAGTTTAGTAACAGGCCCTGGATTGAGTTCTTCGTATAGTGGTGTAGTGGTTTCTATAAATGTCTCTGTTTGCTCTTCGTATTCATCTCCACTACGATAAATAAATCCGGAGCCTTCACCAGAACCTTCTAAGGCGTCTTCGGTAGTGTATACAATGTCTGCAGCAGGAATGGCATCTTCTTCTGCTAATATATGCTTATAAAGTTTTCGTTCATATGCAGGCTCTAAAATATCACTCATGGTTGTGCTTTCTGCATCCCCAGACCCTTCTATTAACGGCAGTGACGTAGTATAATGACCTACTTTCATAAATTGTAAACTGTCATCATCTTCATTTTGATCAGCGCTACGGATTACATTGCCCTCACCTAAATCACTATTAGATAGTAACGGCATTGATTTCAAGGCAGTAGTTTCCTCACCAATTCGTACTGCATCGACAGGTTGGTCCCCCATCATCATGTCTAAGTAATTTATTTCCATTTTAGAAGCTTTACATATATCTTTAGTTTTCAATTCTAACCATGAGCGATCTTTGAATCTTACGGGTGTTTCGCACTTAGCATTATCGATGTGAACATTAGCAGCTAATAAACGGTCACGTGCCACCATGTTCTCACAGGAACAGTCAAGAGGATTACCATCTAGCTCCAAATGTTCCAAGCTGATCAAGTGGCCTAACTTTGTAGGCACATCGTGTAACAGATTGTTAGTTAAATCTAAAGAACTAACACTTGTTGGTAGATGTGTTAGCGAGAGCTTCGCAATCCTATTATTGGCTAGGTTCAAATGCACTAGTTTTCTAGCGTTGTGTAAAAATTTGTTTATGTCTGTAATGCCATTCGTTGATAAATCTAAGGTGACGATTTCTGTCAGCCTATCCAATTCATGGGTGACTTTGGTTATATTGTTGTGAGATAGATCCAGAATGTTAATGTTGTGGTGTTTCTGACGAAGGCTGTATTTGTAGAGCTCGACAAGGTTGCTGCAAGTGGCGCGATGGAGGCCATCTCTCGTGGTACTGCAGACGCAGCTATCGGGGCAGATAGCGGCCAGCGCGGGAGCATGGAGGAGGGAAAGTGCTAGTAGACAGGCGTAAACGGCTAACCACGCCATCTCGAATATAGTCACCGCCTGCAAAGAGAAGAAAATATTTTTTTTATATTTAGAATACAGTTACATGGTACAATATGTTTAGTAATGGTAATCCTATTAAAGAATTGCAGTCACGTGAGGAAAATCACGTCCGTGAACGCTGAACGCCGGTCTATTCGCGGTTACATCCTGTATAAGGTTTCAGCCACAACCAAACGGGTGCTGTATCTGTCTTACATTCACTTTAATGTTAAAATATCAATTCATACGCGACTAAACTTGCTTACTGTGGAAATTTCAGTGTATTAACCGATATTTAAGCTCAATTTTCTCAGGGCACTGTCGGCACAATTTTTTTCTTATACGCATCACCATAATTATCATGAACTTTTTTATTATTTCATGGCTGAATACGGGTCTTCTTTTCGAATGAGAAGGCCGAAGTTCGAGGCCGAACGAAGTCTGCGCGCCAATCAATTACGGGTAAGCAGATTTCGGTGGCGATAGAGGTAATTATGGAGTACTCTATGGGGTTACTTAAAGATCCTGAACCGCTACAGCAAGAGATATTTGATCTAAAGAAGCTATGTCATTTTGCAAAGGCATGCGCGGCAGGTTTTCAACCAAAGACCCATATAATCGAAGGCTGCATTGTAAACCGATAGACTATCATAATTATATCGACAAACCAAGGCCGTTGTGGAGAAGGCAGAAAGCATCAAGTATCATACGTCACTATATAGTCCTTACTAAAAATTAAAATGAGCAATATTATGAAAGACAACTATTCAAATCCTTAATCCATCCCACCAGTACGTAATATTAAAATGTTATATAAAAACATTACACACTCCGCGGATATCACATGGTCGGAATATAGACTACCGGCGAACGTTCTAAATATAGTATATGATGATACAGGAGTCCCCACGAACTGCTACCCATCATGTCCACCGTCCAATTACTGCAGTTGCACTTATCCGACGACCCTACCTCGTCTGCCAGCTAACAATATAACACCATTCAATTTGTAACTCATACAATTTGCAGTGCATGTTTCAATTCGTTCGGATGATTCTTCGGACCGCAAACTAAGTATCAATTTTTGAGAAAGAACATAAACAGCAGCATTTTAGAATTATAGTGTAACAATAAGCTGTTCCGTGATATAAGGAGTAGGATGGGTCCGAACGCAATCGCGATATCTCAGAAAAACCCACGTATATAAAATTACAAATGACTAATGAAAGTATCCTTTTGCAAGAGCAACCATATTTCAGACGAGATGAGATTCAGTAGATCGACTGAAAAGTTTAAATATAAAATAGCATAATAAGTCTTAATAGACGACCTGCGAAAGGTTGCAAGCGGATGCTGGATGCGAAAAGCCCAGCACAGGCCGCGATGGCACTCATTGGGGAGGCCTGTGTCTAGCAGTGGACTGAGATAGGCTGATAACGATGACGATAATAAGTCTTGCTACACTTTTAATATTCACTAGCTATATTATAAACACCCATAAAGAAACATTTTCAAAAAACATTTACGATTGCGTACGTATTCAAAAACCGTAAAACTTCAAAGAGCATAGATGGATCCGCACATTGCATTAACAGACGTGCGAGTGTGTAGGCAGAATGTAGCGTAATGTTTAATGGTGTCTATTTGTGTTACATACTGTATTGGTGCACTTGGCCGGCGCTCGCGGCCAGAAGTGGTTCAATGTTAGCGACAGGAAGGCGACTGTTAGCCGATTGTGCGAATGTCATCCCGTCTTCGCGGGAGGCGGGCCGTTTGCGTATGTAGATATATGTATATACACATTTCATATGTATTATAGACATTGTTGCGCAACGTATACCCAGGCTCTTCTGAACATCAGCCTGTTTCAGTCCAC
>DWEE01000970.1:0-14657 GCA_018245755.1 Parelbella macleannani | reverse complement strand
CAATACCATCAAGATCTCAGTTAGAGATAAAATCACAATTGTAATACTAATTATGAAAATCGTCTCGGTCGGATCCCGCTTGTTGGCGCATGCTCGCCGTAGTAAGTAAACGTAACGATTACGAAACTTGCTGACATTTATTTATTAATTCAAATATTCATAGATGAGACGGCGGACCTCCATACACATACTCGCGTACCCCAGGAGGTCCGCGGACCACAGGTTAAGAAACACTGCTCTAGTGTAAATTAGATGTCGGTTAGAATGTTTTTAAACTACCTCAAACCATCCGGCATAGCCTATTGACTGTTATCTCACGACAACAATTGGGACGGCCTATTTTACTTGCTTCGTGGATTAAAGAAACATTAATGACATTAGCGGTCGCACAATAAACAGCCGACGGTATGTCGTCGCTTTATTTTTACAGTTATTTTGCTATCGGCACTAAGAAAAATAAGGAAAGAAGGAAAAGCAGTTTATGCGTAGTGATTACAGGTATAAAGATTATGTAAATAACATAAGGAATTACTAAGAAAAAGAAGTTAAAAAGCTTGCTAGAGTTCATGGTTACAACTACATTAATATTAGCGTTGAACTTATCTTTCTTTGAAGTGTTTTGGATTGTACTTATAAAGGGGCGACAGGCAAACATAAATCCTTGAATTTTCTAAGCTGATAACTACAAGGCAGAAATAAATTAGTTTTTGTTGTCTCGAATGCAAAAAAGTAAGCGTTTCGTAAATGTATTTGTAATGATACGAAGGAAGTCTATGATTTTATATATAATGGTTCTATAAAAATAAATCCTTTATAAATCAGTTTAATAATGAAGACTTCGAAATCACGGGTAAAATCGCTACTGTGTAGGGTTAATCGTCTAGTCTTATTGCCTTGTCTGATACACCGCTTGGGAACGAAAGCAATACTATGGTCTCGAATTGTTGGCAATTAAAATAACATTAGTTCTGTTTCTGTGAAATTTCGCAAAGTAACGGCTGATATTAAACGTGTCTTACACAGGAGGGCCCTCGTTACGTAAGTAAATTTAGAATTACAGGTAAATTTGCGGTAAGGATAACTGTCCCGATTATCCAGGAATGAGAGATTCAGTATTGCGCTAAAATAGGCTTATCTTTATAAGGTACAACTAGAACATTCCGGCTTAATAATTTTTCGAGAGATCCTATATTAAAGCTAAAAAAGTGTGGAATTGAAGAGATCATTTTATGTATAAAAGCTCTGAAATATTTTTTTTATTACATAAAAGGGTAGTTATTGACACTTCCATTTAAAAAATAAATATATGTATATGCGTGCATTTTATGAGGCGCACATTATTTGAAACGTATTTCGAAAGATAGCGCTATCAAAAGTTGGCATACGGCTTTATTTGAGCAAATAATCGGTAAGTGTCAGCTCTGCCGTTAAAGCTTGGCTCGATTCCACCGCCATCTGTAATGAGCACCTGCGAGGATAGGTTGCGGGAATTCTGTTACCCGTTCGAAATTCGAAACGGAATCTTATTAATTACAACTCGTACATCTTTAATTTCGTTTTGTGACCTTTACGACAATATTGTATTGTTTCGTAAAAAAAATTGTGTTTTTAGACTGCACTGATTAAGCAAGATAGATATGTAACGTTTTTTCGTTTTGATTAAATATAATAAACTCGCCGAGGGACCAAGTTACATGTTCGGTGTGTTGAAAATTCCTCACCGCACTAGCAGCTTTAACGGAACACTAAATCAGCGGCACGTTTGTTTATGACCGGTATTACGAATTAAATCACGGCCCTTCGAGGGTTTTTTTTAGTCACCCGAAACTTCGAACAAGCGAACGCCATCTGCATGTAAATTCCTTAACTAGGTAAGTTCCTGAATGGGAAATGTTAATCAGTAAACACAATGATTAATTAACGCCTGCAGTAGACGGTATCTTTGTTATTTTAATTAGTCGCCGGTATTCATATTCAAACATCGTGGTGATCCTGGGCGGGAGTGTCGCGTCGTCTTAAGACGAGAGTGTTAATAGACTGTTTATAGGTGTGCTCCATGTTTAAATAATATTATTTGTCTATGAATTTCGCTTCAGCAAATTCATTTGAGACGTCGTATTATGTATAAAATTATTATTAAATATGAGACGAGGGCAATTTTGTATGAAGGTCTTAAAGTGACAATTAATTTAAATTGAAGATTAGTGCCTACAATACTATAATTTAATTTTCAGAAGTACTTTAAGGGTCGGATATACGGGATAAATTAAAAGACAGACCATACAATCAACAGATAAATGTTTCTCCGCGAAACTTTTTATTGGTAATGACAAGTAACGTATCTAAATCCAAATCGAATATTTTTATAAAATATATTTTAATTGCTGTTGGAACAAGCACTAAAGACAGTTCTGTACAATCCCATTTCGGCTTTTTGGTCGGTTTCGGGGTCTCATTAAACAAAAACAAACGGCCTACTATGTTCCAGTCTGCTACCTTTAGGCATTGAACCTTCGATACCAACATTTTATATTTAATATTTTGTGTTTAATTTAATTAAAATTGAAACTTTACGGCAAAGTATTGTAATAAACTTTTACTGCATCACTTTCTCGAGAGCGAGTGTTAAAAGGAGTTCGGAATTCATAATACATAATTAATTGATGGAAAATTATGTAGGTACGCGGTGGTAGTCTTATCGAAACTTATCTGGCAGATGGTTCTTCTGTGTTTAGTCAAATGCATAATATTAGTTGTGAACTTATACTTTGAAACAGCAAAAGATGCCCTGTTGATGCTTTGACAGCTTAAAAGGAAAACTTATATTAAGCTTACCTAGGTTATTTTTAAAATGCGGTCACCGGTAAACACAGTATTTATTTCGTACTATACAAACAAAATTAGAAGATAAAATGCTATAATTGGAAGAGAATCGATAATAAAACAAAACGTCGTTACTTAATAATTAATTATGAAAACATAATTAAATCCCGACGATATTTTCGGTGTGAACAAAATACTTTTTTTTGGTCTCTAATAAAATTAAAGACTTACTAAAAAATAGGAGGTTCTTATTTTGTTTTATACAAGAAAAATGAAATATGTTAATTCAAATTCACCTTTGACATCGAACATTTGTTAAAGTAGGGTATAAAACCTTTAAGAACACAACCTTTTAAATAATGTTATCAAAAGGACTTGTTATTCGCCTACGTCTATTCACTAGAACAGTTATTTTCTTTAGTACAGATACAAGCAAGCCTATGAGACGACTTAGCAGTGCAAATTTTAACATCCGCCACTCATTGTGTTATTATTATAATGTAAAAAAAGGCGTAACGGTATCGCATTATAAACGTATAAAGTACGTCTTACACGCATAACAGTTTGACTAAATTAAACGACAAGTGCTCAAACATAAGATAATCAAAACTATTACATTCCGAATGTTTGCAAATACGAAACGAGACATCCCGCAGGTGACTTAATAACCATTACAAACAATAACATGTAGTCGCGCTACGCGCACACGTTATGTTTACACGATATATTATTTGCTATCACATTCGTACGAGATAATACGGCTGAAGTTTGCTCGCCCGCGGTGTCGCGCGAACTTCGACAATTAGCCGAGCGGAGCGCGCCGTGTCGCGAGCCGCATTAGCAGTTAGCGCGGATATGTCGCAAAGTAGGCAGCGTTCCAGCTCGCCGCTAATGTGCAGGATCACGCTTCAGTGTCTCTCGCGAATATGTACGTTTTGATATCTTTGAATTAATCTTATTTGTCAGGCATCCAACTACTTTCAAAACGGGATTATGTCTTACATAAAAATCATCAAAATTTCTGTACTGTATACTATGTTTTAAATTCCCAAACTATTAGTACTTTAGTGAAGAATGAATATCTTAAAAATCTCCTTAGTTTTATTAGTGCGACTATTAAATATTTAGTATTTACATCATTTATGAGCTGTTTGAGCTATACATGAGCTATAGTAACAGTGACGTGGTCAATTTAGCCCATAGACAGCCCATTAAATATGTACATATTCTGCCTGAGACTCCAAATTTGCAGTTATACATCGATCAACATTAACACAACAATTAGAAGTTTGGATAGTTCTACCAACATCCAAAAAAGTTAACCTCCAATGCGTGCTTTAGAACATACAACGCAAAGATACGCAATCCACAAATTCCACTCACACCGAATATGACTCTGAGCGTATAAATCGAAAACTGCGCCAGATTGTTCCCGCGTACGTGCTTCGACGGAGTGGCGCCGGCTGATTTACTTACATTAGTTACCACTACGTGTGCGTTTGTTAATTTACTGTCAGCTCGGAACTCAAACATATAACTTTTTAGTTGCACCAAGAATAATATATTGTTATTACTTCGATAACAGTTGTTGTTACCTTCCGTAGGTAAGTAAGTCGTGGTCGAGATATTCAGTTTCTTACCTATTCTCACGTCAACGCTAATGAAACACTAAATGTCACTCGGAATTCTGCGAATCATCAAAGAACTGGCTGAATTAAACTTGGTGATTTCGAACGGGCAAAACACAACGCAACAACGCACGTACGTAAACACAACTGAAACAAAAAGTCACAATCAATTCGACTTGAAGTTTTATCATCGCGTGCGCGGCTAGCAAAAAGCAATTAGCGCGGTCGCGGGAATACACTGTCGTCCCTTAGCCGGCAAAAACTGACGCGAGCGATACAAACGGACCTGTGCGAACTATAATTAAATTACAGGTACAAGTTTTTGCGGCGACCGTTTTGTTCCCGAAGTTTGTTTTACAATGTGTATGCGAGATTGTATTGAAATTATCAAAGTTTCGCTGGATACCCTGTAATGTATCAGTTGGGGGAAATTAAATGAATTTTTAAAATTTAACCCCGCGAAATACTCTATATCACTATATTATGTGGGCGGCGATAGAGTATTGGCTTGGTGTTAAGCCTCCCGCTTAGCTGTGATAGGCCTAATGGTTCGGAATCTAGCCTTCCATTCCGGGAGTCTTCACATGAAATCTTAGCATGCACCGCTGCCATTACAAAGTTGTGTGTGATTTCAGATTCAATTTCAGCTACTTTAATCAGTAAAGGAAAACGTGTTGAGATAACCCCTTACAGATCCATAAAATTCTCCATGGATTGGGTATGAAGTTCTCTAGGGCGTATGAATTCTACCAACCCGTACTTGATCAGCTTCAGTAAACTATGGCCTTGAGCCCTTCTCATTCTGAAAGGAGACCCTTGTCCAACAGTGCAGCACTGAAAAGGTCATTGATTGTAATGTGTGTGTCATACGTACGAATAAGTTTTGGTTTCAAGTTAAGGCTCCACGACTCAAGAAATTTGAATATCAAGTAATTGTATAGTTTATAATCTAACTGTACTAATTATTACAGGAATTATTATACTCTAATTATTACGGCTTAATTTTTTTTTATTTCGCCATAATCATCTCTGATGTCATTCTCTGTAATGACAACGCACGGATATGAAAAATTATCTAGCGTCAAACAAGGGATATATCGTATAAAATTTAATAATTATTTAAATATTTAATCCTTATATTAAAATTATGTTAGTAACGAGTTCCACGTTGCTTTACTGTAAATAGTTAAGGAATGAAAACAAGTTTTGAACGTAAATTACTTTTTTTTTTATTGGGAAGCCTTTTCCTGTATTAGGTACGTACCAAACTGTGTTTCGAAACAGTCTTCGAGAAAGTGGTCTCTCGGATACTGTTACGAAAAAAATAACAGAAATCGATAGCACAAAATGCCGTGTGAATTCGGTAAAGCTTATCAAATTATAACTTATTCCAAGATTAGGAGTTTTCAACACATTATAATTATGGCGGTCCTCGAAATCCCATAGTTTATTCCACTCACTGAATTTAAATCGATTCCACTTGTGCGATCATTCAGGCTCAGTGGGGGTCAGCGGAGCGCGGAACACTGCGATGGGGTTAGCTCGACTTAATTATAATTTTATTGTTGACCCGCTACTTCGGATCTCAATGGGTTTATTGTGGCCATAACGTTCAAGTTGGGCTGAAGTGACCAATAAAGTAATTTAATTTCGTAACTTTTGACTAGTTCATATAAATTTGACGTTAATGCACGTGAAGTACTCGTGAATGGTTTAATAATAACTTTCAGTAGTTTCTTACATGTTTTTTGTTTAAACGTTAGGCATGGCCACTAGTGTTGCTGTGTCTATATGTATACGGATTACGTTTTCAAAGTCGTTGACATACATACATACATTTGTCTGGTTTACGATTTGTATGTAATAATTATAAGTGATAATGTAAAATTATTTAAAACAATTATTTCCCACATTGAAAGGTGCGATGAGAAGCAAACATTACATGACCATCAAATAAGTACCTACACAGTTTAAAAGCATAAAATCATTAATTAATCGAACATATGTCCTAATTTAATCATTAACGGTATATCAGCGTGACGCGTTGTTGTCACGTGGATGACACGTCCTCGTTGTGGGATATATGAAATATAAACCTTATATATTACGATTAAACCTCTTATAAATCTCAATTCATTGAGTTTTCGCATTTCGCTGCATTTCTCCGACTCATGCCGGATATTGAATTTTCATACAGATCGTTTGTTATTGCGAGCCGTTTTTATTTATCGGACATTTTAAACCGGCGTTTGTTGACAGGAAATTAATGCATCGACCGATTCAATTTTGTATTAACGAGCCGAGAGGCGCATCTATGTATGTATGTTATTCCATTACATTGTGTTCCTAACGTTTTTAGAACAACCCGAACACTGTTAATGATCCAATCATTCAACGATTTAAATCATGTACCTATTCATACGTATTTTGTTTAACTCGTTTAACATGATACTCGAAACTGCCGATATTTGATATCGCATGGACTTTTACACAAGCACACGATTCATCGATGCGTTAAAATTTAATGTTATTATTGTCTGACACATACATTGGTACCGAGATTATTATTATTACAGGATTCATTTCATATTATTAACGGACATTTACCTCCCCAAATACGGCGAAAGCTGAAACATAAATTACGCGGACGCGTTCGCGAAATGTTCCATACACGAGTGCTGTTTAAAACATTAATCAAAGTAATCATGGCAACGCTCATCGCAACACGTAAAGCGTTCACGCATCAACTCCGAAATGTATGCGAGCAAAGCTATCTCTAGGTTATAGATATAATAACGTCATTCGAGATTGAGGATTGAGTCTTTGTTGCGTTATTTTTTACAGCGTTAATTGGAGGCGACTAGTGATGTATTCTTGTGGTGCACACTTTTATATAGTGTTCGTTCTTTCTATAGATTATACTTGTGGTAGGTACAGTAATAATGATTCATGTGATACAACTACATGGACTGTTCTCTTATGATTTAATGTATTTTCACAATAGTAGGTACCAATGAGGTACATGGATTCAATGTTCGAATATTCTAAAACAGCTATCATATTGAATGTAACTACTTGTGAATATCCTCATTTGAATATTTTAATTTAATGCTAACTCTGCGTTTAATCATTAGCCAGTACACTTCACAATAGACAAATAATTTTATCAATTCTATGCGCATATCAAAATAAACTGAGTGTAATTAAATTTAATAGATAGATTATCTGTGTATAATCCGTTCTCGAAACTGCCGCGTTGGACGTCTAATGATGCATAAAACGGCTGTCACCTAAACACCAGGTCACCGAAATAGTCCATTATTAATTTCATCCTACTCTATACTAGTTTATGAGTTAGCCATTATTTACACGCACATAGATATTCGTTATATATTATTGAACACATTCAACATTGATCGTTAATAAACAATCATAAAATAAAAAAGACACGTTACTTTTGCTTCGCTTTATGAATCTGCAGATCGGATTGTTTAATAAAAAACAATGGTAGGTAAGTTAAGAAAGAAAATATTTTAAATCGGTGTGGTTTCAGAACTACAATTATGATAATTCTCGTTTTTACATAATGTATTGTAGTTTTAGAGAATAATGAGGAAATCAGAAGACAACTTTAAAGGGGTTACTAATTAGAGTCTATCTACTAGTATGATAGGCTGGAGAGAAGATGTATGAGAAATGTGACATGAACGACAGATGTGAGAGTAGATGTCAATAACGTTTTAGCTAACATTACATTGCCTTTCGTTTCATCTTGGCGCTCTCAAAATGTGATAGGCATAAGTTTCAATAGCTAAACTATAAATAAAACAAAACAACAAGTCGCACTGTGAACACTTTGTGACATGGCAAAACATTTACGCTTCCTAACGCTGTGACAGGGCAACGGTGTCGTGACGCAAATAAATTCAATTTGAAAGCGCACGCGAGCAAACATAAAAAAGTATAAAATCTAATGTTCATCCATGCGCCGTATGCTATTACCAGAAAATGTTTGGACAGCTTAAATCACAACATATCAACGTAACGTATCCTTTATGAGATGTCCCGACTAGTTTCGATTTCCGATGCAATCTCGCTGCAAGCGGGTGGTGCCTACTCGTTAAGAAGGTCTTCTAATAGGTACAAAACTAGTCGACCTATACAAAAAAATTCATGAACTAAAAAAATTCATGAACTAAGCGAAAAATAAATGAAGATTGAACAGTAAGTTTAGTTTAAACTTTAGATTTTTAGTTCTTCTGCAGGCACTATGAATATTAGTCTTATACTGACATACATATAGGTATAAATATTTCAGTGAAATATAGACATCAATCCTGATTTTGAGTCTCGCGTGGGTACTATTGAAGTAGGTACATACGACTTTGAAAATAAAGTAACACTAACACTAACAGTAATTAACACAATTTAATAAAAATAGACATAATATCTATAAAAAATAACTTGCGATATGTGTGTGACGCCTGTCGTTGCTTATTTGCGCCGCGCTACGAAAAGCTCCGGATTAGCACCGCGACTGACATTTGTTGCGCGGATAACGTGTGCCGTCAGCCGATATCATTATATCGACATGTGTCATGTTGTCTGTATACTTTACACATATTTTTTTATTGTATGATAGGACGGCGTTTTCCCGTGATTCTATCTTGTGAAAAGCGGATACGTGTCCTAAAACAAACCGCGCCTTACTGGAAACTGCCCTCTTTTAGAAAGCAAATATATATCATAAGCTAGACCACATACTTATGTGTTGGAAAAACGTATACACCATCGCTTTGAAGAGTCTTAGGTTATTTGTCTCTACAAACACATACGCCGGTAGGGTGTTCCACTCCTTGGTTGTCTCAATAAGAAAAATTTAAAATACTTTGTTCTGGCATTTGTTATGAAATGAAATATTCAAGTAAGTGAACTTCAGTGGTATCATCTAATGAAAATCTATTTTTAAGGAGTTGTGCTTTATCCAAATCCTTAAAAATACCCCAATCTGAGGATCCAATAACAATAAGTTGGACCGCGATAAATCCTTCGGGGACCCGCAGCGGATCGTCCGAAATATCATTACACTTAAAAATAGACCCCCCGGGACATGAGCGCGGGCTCGCAAATAAGGTCATTAGTTAGTTAATTAAGATTGAGACGTGATTAAACGTTTCTGAGTGCGGCATGATAGATGACTGTACGGACGGCGCGCGCTCATTTAGGGTTGCCGAGTAGTGGTCGGCGAGTAGGGTTGACAAAATGACAGGGCCGCGATGTAAACATGTTTATATCCGGAACGATACTAGAGTGAACGAATGTTCTTTATGTTTTAGATGTCGTTGATTCTAAGATTTTTAAGTTGTCAAGATATTTAAAGGCTTAGAGATGTACTGTCATTATAAAGGCAACTAATCTATCGCCTAGCAACAGCTCTCGCTTTGTTGTGATTCAGATTGTAATGAGCAGTTAGTATAAGATACGGCGCGTATCAAATGTGTCGTTGTACGCAGCAGTCAGGATCACTGGCTATTGAATTATTCCATTCCATTAAACTATTGCGATAAAGAATGGGACCATAAAAATGGACACCCATGTACATGTACATATGCATATGTATGTATATTTGTATAATAGAAAGTTTAATGTTGTATGTTGTATACACACGATCGATTAATCATCAGTAAACGGCACAAGGTAACAAATTTCGCGAAGCTTAACATTTGGGAAGTGCGTCCCTGCAGGGTTTCGAGCTGTCTTTGATGATATTACTTTAAATGATATATTTGACTCGGTAATTGTGACGCATGTTTTGCATATTACTATGTTGTTTTTTAATTCTCCATAGTAATGGTTCTTTAGGTACTGTTGGCAAATACCTGTAGCAAATATCGAATGTTTATGTACAACTTCGACTCATTTTTTAAAGGTTGTGATGAAGTACTCAAAAGAGTCCACTTCAAAGACATTAATAGTTAAAAATTGCGACAAAAGTTTAATTAGAAACACTACGTAATCTAACACACGTTAAATATGTCTCAACACTTGCTATCTACCAATCGTGTCAGCTGAAAATAAAAAAATCGTTATTTTGAACTGGAGTTTTGTTATTCATTATAAAGTCTACATAGCGTTGTCACTGAAGATACATAGTATTGGTACAAGGGCGCGTCGCGTACCATTCGGCAACCGGAGCGCTCCCACTTAGTTATATAGTATTCAAGGCAGATCGCTAGAATCAATAACGTAGAGATAACACAGCTGTTTGTCTCCCACCACCGCGCACCGACTGCCGTTTGCGAAGGAACTGAATAATTGGCAACAGTCTTCGGATATATAATAGAGAGATATTCCGAGAGCATTTGAACTACGCTCTATGCAAATAGCCAGCTGCCGGCCACACCTGGTCCGTCTTATTGGAAGTTATAAGTCGCACAAACTGCCCGCTCGCCTTCCCACTTCCTCCTGTGATTTGTCTTTCCAGTGACTTTCTTCTATCTCTCTTTATTGAGAATATGGACTGGTAGTTTTTTCTACGTATATTGAATTTAGATGTTCTTTATTCTAAATTTGAACCCGTCACATGTAGATATTAGGAAACTGCTCATTTGTATCGCATCATTCGTTTTTATGTGTTAAGATATCTAAAGGTAATGAAATGAAGGGAAAATCAGATAATTTTTTAAACAATTGTACATTTAATTTCGAGTCCAATTAATCCGGATGCATGGAGATTAAAAACATTGATTTATTTGTCATATATTTTTGGTCGCAATAGTTTTTGACGTTATCGAACTGAATACAAACCGATCATCTTACAGTTTTATTTATAGCCAATTTACGTCCCAAGTAACAATTAATCTCATAGGTCAATATTACGAGTACATACACGGAAATATATCTGCACATTCTTCATTAACTGCCTTTCGACAGTGAATACCTATATGAAAGTCGTCGTCCGGTAAAAATATTTCATTTTTTAGAGAAGTCTTTTTCTATCAGAATCTGATCAATAGTACTTTTAACGCTTAAAGACGAGAGCGCGTTAAAGTCCTGAAATATTAATATATAAAGGCTATTATTATTATTAATATTATTAATTTATTTAATATATTTGTATAATATTTTAAACAAAATTACTGAATGAAACGGATTCCTTAATGATTGTCTACCTTTTTTGAATTTAAATATCGTAACGGATCACAAGGTAATTACTATGGAATTTTTCTAAACGGTATTCAATTGGAAAACCAAGCTGCTTCAACGTTTTAGGGATGTGCGCATTCTGATTCCATTCCAATAAATGTTGTATATCGGTTTAAACAGAGTTTACCGATGTATAACAAACGAATCGTTATTGCAGGTGCGAAAGGGGAACAACACTTATGCCACCAGCTGCAAACGACAAAAAATGTGTTTGACCGAGAGGAATCTTGGTGACAGTGATATCGGACGAACGTGCCAGTGCTTTGTGTCGAAAGAAACCAGTTGAGGACACGGAAACTCCCAACAATGGAATATGGTTGACTTGGATCCGTAAGACTGTACGGACCGCTGCCGGAATGGACAGTGAACAAGTTTAGAAAAGAACGTAACGAAACGAAACGAACCCGAATGTCGAATGAATATTGTTGTACATATAATTGATATATCGATATAAAATTGTAATCGTTGTCCTTTTTCGAATTTTTTGAATCATCGAAGCGGTTGTCGTATTTTTTGTGATAATTATTATTATTATTACTACTACTACTATTACTACTAATACTATACTAATACTGTATTAGGTTTAGGTTATTAAGTGGCAAAACTGGGTTGTGATGTGTATAGTTAAGGTATCGTAAGTAAGGAAGTAAAGTAAAGAAGTGAGGAAGAGTGCGAAGAGGATACATGGGCGACGCGCGCGGTGGGTCCGCGGTCTGATGTGGGCGTGCAGGGCGGGTTGTGACGTTGTTTTTGGCGCAGGCGCTGCCCGGCGCCGATAAGATGCGAGAGCGGCGACGCGCGCTCCACCGCACCGCCGCTCTGCTCATCGCCTGCCTACTCTTCCTTAACTCTCGAGTCGACGCCGCCGGTGAGTTCAATGACAATTTTACTTTAATCCCGCGCACGCTTATTTGTTCCGAATTACGCTAATAATACTTTCGATCATTGCATATAGAAAAAAAAGTGTAATTTTTTAAGGGAATATTAAACTTCATCACTTAATGTATTACTAAGAGTAGGTACTGTCAATGTTAGATTATTATTAGTGTGTGTGTTAGTAGATGTGCAGAAACTTAACCAAAAAAGTTAAGACCAAAGGTTCCTTACTATAACTCTTCTAAATTCGTTTTTGATGTTTATCAACTTGTTACCATAACAGAAATTTAACATCTGCCATTCACATTATACAATAATTAAATTCAACTATGCATTAATCATAAATTTAAAAAAAATATGCGTGTGTATTCTCTTTACACGGTATCAATATTTTGTTGATCGGCGAAATGAGGAACAAATAAGGGTGGTAGCGGTCTCGTAAGCTATCATTAGCTTAGAATTGTAATTACATATATATTATAATGGAAATGACGATATAACGACTTCAAACGATTATTATTGTACACGTATATATACATAACACCATGAGACAACATATTATTATATGGAATAACACTTACGCTACAATATCTATTTTCATGGCATTTGCATGAGAATGAGTCATTTGGTTAATTGACGACTATTTTTTTCGTGACCTATTTTCAGATTCGTTTTATCGACTAAAAGATCTTCTATTTTTAAGAACTAATGAGCTTATTTCTAGTTTGAAACTTAATTTACTCTGAGAACGTATAGGTAATTATTAATTCAATAAGAGATTGAAAGGACCGCCATACAACTTGTACAGCTTCCTAAGAGTGTTCTTACTGAAATTGTAAATAACTGATGGAGCATAAAAATGAAAACACATTTGTAGCGTGTCACGCAAATTTCATTTTTTTGGATGTTCTAAATATATTTTCATTTTAAATATGAAAATATTTAGTTAGAACGTAATATTTAGTATACAGATGGATTTTAGACCTCATCATTGTTTAATTGTGTAATCAAAGTACCTACTGTCACATCGTTGACTTTTAGACCAAGAGTATTAAGTTCGTCGCAATTCTTCTACAATATTTTTTCTCACCGAACCTGGCTTTCAACTATGAGGTTGAATCCAACCACAGCACCGGTCCCAAAACGCGCGTCCAGACAAAAACACCAAAATCCGATTCTAGCGAGCTTTACATTTTTACCGTTACAATTAACACGATCACAAAATAAATGTAACAAAACGGGAAACTAACATAAAAGTCTGTTCTAAAAACCGAATTTGTTGCTCCAATTTGCCATACAAGAACTACATGGATTAAAAACATATTGTGAATGCAGTAACAATTGGGAATAAAAGCAAAAAGTCGTATACCACGTATTACACTGGCCACTGTGTTTTAGTTTTTTTTTTTTCGTTTATCGAACGAACTCCACAAACAAGATCGGATTTTTTTATCGTGTCAAGCCTAACCCAATGGAGCTCTACTCTAACATATTACTGGTCCATACTCCACATATTGATGTAAACTCTACAGATAATATACCAGTAATATTCGTTTGGGTGACATACTCGTAAAAAGGAAAAGGAAAGTAACCGCATCAATCTTTTTTTGATGAATAATATGTAAATGAATTCTTATATGCGGCACTGAAAGGTATTGCACATTGTATATGACAGTAAATGTTATACGTAAAATAATTATCAATTAGAATTTATTTCTTGTGAATTATAGTAAAACACAACACAAAATCCTCAATTACAATTGACAAGTGCAGATGTGGTCAACAGCATTTATCTAAGTATATAGCATTAAAATACGGGATAGTTGCTTCATGTAATGGGCCTTCGTGTTTTTTTTTCTCTTTTTTTAACAAGCCTATGAACTTTCCATACAAAAAACCACATAACTCCATGACATATCCCCCAACTGCAAAATACATTGAGTTACTTATATTGTATTTATTCAACTGCAACTATAAAATACAATTTCCGAATACAGGCAGTTCTTATGATATATAACATTCTGACAATATTCAAGTAGCAGATGAAAATATACAGCACGAAGAAGTAAAACACGGGATTTTCCCGGAAGAGGATTTACGATGGAAAATATTAAATATATACAC
>DWEE01000969.1:0-14658 GCA_018245755.1 Parelbella macleannani | reverse complement strand
ATAAAACCCCTACATATGTATGAATAATATTATCAACAATCAATATAATGAATTTACATACACTTCCTTCAACGGTAAAAATAATAGTATACTTCTCATCATCATCAGCCTATCTCTGTTCACTGCTGGACATAGGCCTCCCCCAATGAGCGCCACCGCGCCCTATGCTTGCTTTGCTTGATAGTATATTACCATGACTCAATAAAGATATATGTACATATGTGTGAAACAATTGATTACAAAAATGCCACCTCTGAATTTCAGCACCACCACCTATCATAGTTTGGTCAAACGTTTAAATTATGTAGCCCTCGGGGCGCAGTACCCAAACTGTCATACTCGCTTTCATTATTCACGAACTCTACGCGGCTCTACGACACGCGTGACGAAACGAAAACTATTCATATTTACATAGGTATGAATGATAAACACGCTCAACTATCAATTTGCGTACAAAATTAAACGTTTGGAATGGTCAACACACTGGTAATTGTATTTTAAGGCTCTATTTCACAAGAACATAGAGATAACTTTGGTAATATTACTCATTGTTCTAAGATAAAAGTATTAAACGTAACGTAACATTACGCCTCTAATCCCCGAAGGGGTAGGCAGAGAAATGTATTACACCCCCATGTTTCACCAGTGAGGTTTAAATAGTTTGGATAAAAGTATTAGACATTAGTAAGGAACTCGCTGGTTGCCTGCCCCACAAAGAACTGGCGTGACGATACATTAATACATAATAATAAAAATTTAAAAAACGCCAAATCAGTACCGACCATGATCAACCAGGAAATTCATTATGAAAAAATTAAGTCAAATCGAGGGCACAGCAAAAACCAATTCCGCTGATTAGGGGCGAGTCGTACCAATCATGTGGTATTATCAGAGTTTAACCCTTCTATGAAGCAATTATCTACGCCTCGTTATACCTAATGGACGAAGTTGGGTCACGCGATCATTGTAACTGCTGATCCGAACGACATATCGACTGGGAACTACCTTTGTGAGGAAAGGTAAAACAAAAACCTTGGGAAACATTTTAGAAATGAACAAAGTGAACCAGGGCTTATATTGATTAACAAGATTCTGTCACCAATTGATCTCGAATAGGTTGTGTCAACTTACAAACGGCCATTTAATATCAAAGTACGGAAAGCCTGCTACGATGCCCCGATAAACAAGCTACATATAAAAATTTCTAAATACAAATTTATGTTGATAATAGCTGAACACGAAACAATTACTCGTTCTTACGCTCTCCATACCACTCCCCCGTGCTCACAAACCTTACTCATGTCAAGTTCACTAGTCACCAACTCGAGAAATCGATGAATCTTTTCGTTAACGTTACTGTCTTGATTCTCCGTTTTTCTCTATTAGATAGAAGAAATGATAATTGGTATGTAATTATTCCAGAATATTTCCGGTGCGAATCAGTTGACTACGCTACATGAATCGCGGAAGCTTTGAAATCGTGTTCAGAAGTTGATCATGATATACTCATGTAGGCAAAATTGGTACATTAACACTCCATACGCTATTATGTCGTGTTATATTCACAAAGGCTTCAAACCCTATATCTTGAGACGTATAAAATACAAAAGATTAATAGTAAGATTTCAACACTTCACTGGCCTTTCCGTAATTGGTCTTGCAGTTCATAGACCATTATGTGCAATCTTTGCATAAATCTCATACATGACGTATTCTAGGCTTGAGTGTATGGACGCTAGAATTTGGCAGTTAAAGTAAAAAATAGTATCTATAACAATGTACTGCTAGAGGAGCAGACACGCGACAGCAATACTGAACCTGTTCAGTGTGAGCAAAATAGGTTAATACCTATCGGTGAAAAAGCTGAAAGCTTTAAAATTTTAAAAGCAATATTGCGTCATGTAAAGAACATGGCGTGTTCCTTTATCGTTGGAATAGATCTGGCGGGTGGGTTATTAAAAATTCTTAACAGTTGACTTGGGACGCACTACAACGTCAAGGGAAGCCGTTATACTATAAAATATGAAGATCTACACAGAACGGAAGCGACATGGAAATAAATATTTCATTATCACCATCATCGTCATCATCAATCTATTTCAGTCCAATCCTGTGCTGCTGGACTTTAGGGATGGCCAATGATAGCAGTACTACTATGCACGTACGTAAACGACATCACGCCCTATCCGCAGCTTGCCGCAATTATTTTTCGAATAATAATTGTCCGGAGTGCGGGTACTAACTCACTCACCACCTATTCCATGGGACGTAAACGTAACCGGTGAAACGTGGGAGTGTACTCGCTACACTCCTCTTCCTATTCCATCGGGAATTAAAGGCGCGATGTTACGTTTTGTTACGTGTACGAATATAGTTATGAACTTTTAAAAAGCGTCTCAGGTATGTTGGGGTTTAACTTTTGGCACTCTCTGCCACCCTACCTACGCATTTTTAATATTAGACCAGGGTAAGATAGGTGTGGCCTGAATGCTTCCAGTGGTTAGTGCAAACCCATGTCTAAGGGTGAACCGATGAAGACCGTTGATAATGATGAACATTATAAATACAATCACTTTTACATATTTCACTAATTTTATTTGGAAACTTTATATGATATTTCGAATAAATTAGTGTTCAATCAACAACGTCCATTCCAGCTACCTGACTTTATATAATTGTTTCACTAGATAAACAAGGAACTTGAACATTATCTGATATTACAGCCTTTTGGACAGCAGCTAATTTACGTATTTTCTTAGACGTCATTACAATATGATTAAACCGTCCACGGTAATTTAAAAAACTCAAACTGAGATACATAAAATTAAATCGATCTTTTATGATTGATGTAATAAAATATCTGGATTTTAACGGCCATTCGTATCGCTATATCTATGTATATCATCTAGACATAACAATAGTAGTCAAAATATAATTAATATTAAAGCCACATCTAGTATCTGTATATCGCTGGCATACGTGTTCATAGCGGTGTGTTTACACACAGTCCGCTTTCGACTTTATTGACATAAACGAGAAATAGTTACTTAATGCCAGTTACAGCAAATATTGGATCGTATACCTACAGTTTTATTTATTAACCCCACGCGTCACGTTGAATATTGCGTGATACTTTGTATTTTGTTATATCGTCACGAGAGATCACATGAGGTAGGCAGGGAACCCTGACTGGCGAATATGTCTGTCCGTGCAAACCTAATTTCCTTCTTAGTTATTTTTCACTTCAAATTTCTTGATGAGTTATGCATGTGTATTTACTTATATATATATTTTAAGGTATGTTACTATTTAATTTGTGGATTAAATTTACTTTTGACCTGGACTTCTCCGATTATACTGCACTCTGTGCTTTCAGGCTTTACATTTGTCTTCATGTTAGAAGGGGTAGGCTGAGGAGTGTAGAACACTACCACGTTCACAGGTAACGTTTGCGGCACATAGTAGAATAGGTGAAGAGCCACTGATATAGACCGGGCACAGATCCAGACTTCAGCTACATACTAGAAATTTTTAGTAAGAAATATAAGTTACACAAATTCTATAGTAAAAGGCCTGGGAATCGAACTTAGGACCTCTCGATCAGCAATCGCGCTTACAAGCACTCACCCAACGAGACACACGGGAAAATAATCGAGCGCAAACAGCAACTATTACGAAAAACTCGAAACATTCGCTATTTGCAATTCGCAATAAATCAGGCCCCCTCCAAATCGAACGCACCCCCCACTCCAGACAATTGATGTCGGGTATAAATCAGCGCGGTTCTTTGCGGACACAACACTTCACTAATAGCTGTGCGCGTCAAAGCGTGTGGACGCGTGTACAGATGTCATGTATGATTTTTATTATTATTATATCAACACGATAAGTCTCTTGCAGGGAAAACAGTAATTATCTATTGCCAAATATGTCTATCCTTGTACACTAGTCGTGTCTCTACCATACTTATCATTATCGCCATTCGATTTTTCATTTCTTACTTTCTTGTTTCTTTTGACCCTTGTATTATTTCAATGTTGAAACGTGCGCCTACTCTCAAATGACAGTTTTAAGGCCACCAAATAACCGACCCGACTTGGGGTTTGAAGCCAGGACTTACTGATCGGCAGTCGCGCTTACAACCATCTCAACCAACGAGACAGTCAAGTACACACCAAGACCAAATAGGTCAGATACTGATGGCTGAGTCATAAATCTCCGAGACCGGCAACGTGTAGGAATGTATATACTCCTACATATAATAAGAAACATATAAAATCAGTTAAGGCCATAGTCTGCCACGCGGGACAAGTACAGTTTAACAGTTCATAATTTAGAAAGGATTTTTCACGCCAAGTCAAAGTATGTAATGTCTGTACAATCATTTCGTACAGATGCAGCGTGGAAGAGTCAAACAGCCACATATCACCTATCATGCGCATTTTCCGATGTTCGATGTCTGATCGCCAGTAATGGGTACTTGGGGTTGGGGGTTGAAAAAAGACAGGGTGAATCACCTTTTGCCTTAATATAAGGAAAACATAATTATTTTTATAAACATGTTATTAGTGAAAAATGTTGTTCAGAGTAAATTAAAAAAATAATGTTTAAAGGTCGAAATAATATTAGGTCAGTAGAAGTTATATTGAATATTCCAAATGTGTTGTTTTTAAACTTCAATCTGAGAGGTACTTTCGATTAACTTATTGTATATTATATTATAACATTTAGGTTACCTAAATTTACAATTTCGAACATCTGGATTGCTTTCGTCTATCATTATATTATTGTAGCTCAATTTATTTTGTGCCAATACTTGTAAAGATATTATAAATTACCTAAAAGATTCGTAGAAAAATAAAATATAATATATGAGTGCCTCGGTTCAAATCCTGGTGGATAGTTCTTTTCAAAATGTGCGTTTAAAGATTAAATATCACTTGTAAACAGGAAAAGCGGTGGGGATAAATGCACACTTTATATGTGGATTAAAAATGTCCTCTGAAGCGTGTGAAATTTGCCAGCCCGCGCTTGGCCAGTGTGGCAGACTATGGGGTTAGACTGATTCTGACAGGAGCCTCGTGTCCAGCAGTGGAAAGATGAAAGGATCGGATTGATTGATATAATATGTATAATATACACAATAGAATTTTAAAGTATAAAAGAAACGTTGAGAAGGAATTCGACATGCTGTGCGTGTGGCTTTTAATGTGTATAAATATATCTCTCAATTAAAATCCAAAAAACCATTGCCAATGATGGGTCGTTTTCAACTCTTCTCTGTCCCATTTTTCGCAACGGGAACGTCATACGCTGATAGAAATTTATTGAAACATAATGGAATCCATTTCGATGGCCGCATGAGCGATGGATTCGGTAGCATGTGGAGAAACAAAACTGGGATTTATGAATACCGAAAATTTTACACTGAAAAATACTTTGAAATTTTTATGCGTTCCTGAAAACGTACGGCTTATAAAACATTGTTTCGGGTGGAAACGTAAGTGGGAGACTTGTCCCTGAATTTACTCAACCTGTGTTATGGACTACCAAGCTTTTATAACTTCACGCTTGTTTTTCTCAGAGTAGTGGGCACAAATTCCGAATTCTCGATATTTTTTATGCGAAAAAATTAACAAATGAGCGAACACCGGTCTTGAACGGATACGCCTACAGGCATTTGTTATTTCATGTATTTAAATTGTGTGATATTTTAAAATCAAATCGATTAACAATAGTTGTCCGATCCTGTACGATACCAATCTGAGCCCCAACCGCGCCGGTGTAATCGTCCATGACGCCCCAGCCAGCAGCTGGCAATTAGAATTGAGGTAACCGTGTGCCTAGTAATGTGATACTTGTAGTCTAAGTAGTCCTTAAGAGTATTATGCACTAGTATCATAGCTAGTATGATTTCATATAGAAAACACTTATGTAGAAAATAATTGCTTCGAATATATAAGGTTATTAAGAACCTTGTGCACAAGTGACCAAAGTAAGTTTGAGTTATTCAAAATAGTAGTAACAATCATGTACATAATATATCTATAATATATCTATCATATATCAATGGGTTATCATATATACGGTTTTTATTTGATAGTACTGCCTTATAACATTGCTGGATCTAAACAGCAAACATTTTGTATCACGTTTACAAAATAAAAAAAAATCCATTGAATTTCACCCTAAATATCATTTTAAAATATTACTTTTTGTAAATTTTTAATTACATCTACGCAGTCACGCGACCATTTTAAAATAGGTTAAAATAGGTCTTTAAAACGTTATGGTTTTATGAGGCCGAATGAGTACAATACCAGTGTTGCCATGCCGCAAGTGGCAAAGAAACCGAAGGTCGACTGATAAATGACGCCCAATGATTGATCCGCGCACCTCACCGCTGATTTCGGGTTGGCGTGCTTTGCTGCAATGTTCAACGGTGATTAGAGTGGGCAATGGGGGGGAGGTGATCGATGCTTCGCGAATCGATTTTGTATTTAAAACGAAACATATCGCACTTCAGGAATGTATGGAATATACGATGTACTGATATGGTAATTGGTCATATGGCTAGCAACCTATATTTTGAATCAGGTTCAATTCTGACAATCTCATACAGGACAAACATAAATTTATTCCGCATTTGTGTGATGAGAGATGCGATGTACCTATAGATACCTGTTCAACTTACTTACATTCTTATTTTGTAGCATTAGTACCTACCTATGTACGAGTGCATACATCAGACAACAATGATATCATTTTTACCAACGATAAAATTAATTATTTTGCTATAACATAACGTCATGCCTGCCTTTCCCCGAACGGATAGACAGAGGAGTCTAACACTGCCACTTTTCAACAGTTAATTTTTTGCGTCCCATGAAAAAGGATGTAAGTTCGGAGGAGACACCGGGCACGAATCAAGCCTCAGCGCCACCACTAGGAATTTGAAATAAGAAAAACCCAATAATATTTTGCTCTACCCAAGGATCGAAGCCAAGACATCTTATCCATCACGCGCGCTCACAACCGCTTCACAAGCAGTCAATGTCAAATATCAAGTACCTTTAAACTGTTTTTACTTTTTACTTTTTAAACATTTTAGTAGCAACTGTTTCGTGAATATCTATACATAAACAATTATTAGATACCAGCTCAACATACGTACCTGTGTCTTATCAGGATATCCCGACTAGTTTTGGACCTATGCGAAATCCCGCCCTCCGTTTCAGCCTATCGCAGCAAGGAAGTCGTGCAGTCGTCGTGCACATAAATTGTTATGTTATGTCTAATAACATGTTTTTTGTTTCGTAATTCGTAATCGTGTAACATGTTTTATTACACATAACATGTTGCATGTTACAGATAACATGTAGCGTCATTATGATATATCACACAACATGTCATGTTACGTCATTATGACATGTCGCACAACATGTGATGTTATGTACGTCAGTTTGAACATGATCGCAGTAAATAAGAGAGTGGAACAAATTCATCTAATACCCCCGTCTTCTGTCTCATTTGCTGTAATGTGGTCGGAGATAATCATATTTTTGCAGATCGGCCTCGATAATATTTTGTAGTAGAGACAACAGAAAAACATTCCAAATAACAAAACTCATAACACGCAAAGCCAGTATTGAGCATTATTGTTGAGAATCATCAAGACTTCTGTAAAAATTTGAATTAATCATACAGAATCAAAGCAATACTTAACATACTGACATACTATTATCATTGGTCCGAGTAAATTAAAAAGATAAATTATTCTCATTAAGTTTAAATTTAATGTCAGCTAAATGTGATTCTTTCATTGCCTGCTAACCACAATGTTAATGAGAATGTTGACAAATTTCATTAAATGAAATAAAATTTACAATTGTTGCTATGTGGTGTCCTCGTAATAAGAGATTGTTGTATTTAAAATATGTTGCGTTTATTTTAACTGTGAATTCTTCTTACTGTGTATGGGCTGACATCTCATAAGTGCGTAATATGAGAATCAATCATTAGCGTTTTTTCTAAGACACGAGGCATTCCGGCTTAGTTTAAAGCAGCAAGTAAAGTCGTTACGACATTTGGTGGCCGACGTGAGCGACTCACCTCGTCCCATAAACTCTTCTTGTTTGAATATTGAACGCGCGTCTTTTCTCGGAATAACAATTAATATTATAATCTACTTTGAACACCACTTTGCAAACTTTATGGAGAACATAAGTATGCAGCTTCCTTCACCAATTTTTTCCATTCTCATAATAGTAATTGATATTTAACATAGAAAGCTACCTATAACAGCCGGAACGTTTGTCTAAGGAATCGAACGCAAAGCAGAGTTTCAGGGTGTGTTCTAAGCTACTAACTAGGCTACTACTACATTGCTTTGGAACTAAACAAAAATATTTGAAATTTAAAGTCATTGAAACGAATAGAATAAAACATGGAAATTCCCATTTTTTTGCCGCCTGTACACTGTCTGGAATATTACACTATTACATTTGAATAATTATTCTTCAACGCTGATGCGAGACCGTCTATAAATACATTTAACGTGTACACCCTACCCTTAGACAGCGAAACAACGCACAATCTCACACAACTTTGAACCTTAATACAAAATATTTACGGACGTTTTCCCTTTTAATTAATACTAACACCAGATCTCAACATGTGTCGCTCTGGAAATGGACCTTAATGCAAAAATAAACGATATTATTGAGTGACCTTCTGATGTAAGAATCCGCTTGAGCCCAATTCATCTTCAAGGGTCGAAGGTGCGGATAACATAACAGATATTAACACATGCCTATTGCCCCTTGAAAGGTGTTGGGTTAATAATTTCTATTGTGAATAATTGAGCATTGTATTTTAAAGGTCTGACTGTTGCATTATTTCAAAATATTATTGTTAGGCAAATATTTTAAAATATAAAATATCGATGTTAGAATAATTCATTCAGTTACATTTACTGAATCTACATAACATGTTGAATTATTTAAATGCTGTAACAAATTTAATTTTAACTCATTTTTACTACATACATATCTTCACCTCATGTCCCTTAACGATAGGCAGTTAGCATCCAATGCCAAAAGGCTTACATGATTAATTTAATAAAAATACTCGATATCTATAAACAAAAATTTGATCAGCCATCCAGCCAGATATCTATTATATTCTGTGTTTGCAGTGATATTAATAAATCAACACAAAATAACAACCAAGGACATCCATCATTAACCTGTCAATAGTCAGAGCCACTCGTCTTGATACTCGGGGCGCATCCCTCGGCCCGGACGAGTTACATGTCATTATGCGTCCAATCACTCGCGCCACTCCACCTCGCGAAGAAGCGAGCATTCAATTTGTTTATAATTATCCTCGGATACATTGAGATGGACGGAGATGTAAAAAACATAGATGCGACATGTCTATTTAACTAGTTAATGTGTTGGATGTCTACTTAAGCGTTATATAACGCCTGTAATCCTCAAAGAGATAAGTGTAGTGCACTCCAACGTTTTACCAGTTACGTTCGGTAGTATATTAAAGGAAATATATTATATATGACTATAAATACACATGTAACGAGAAGTGGTTTATTCTTTTTGTAAAAGTAGTTGCGCATCTAAGTTTGTATGAAGTGGATTTTGATATATATTTTTTCCATTACATGGTGTCTGTTTTCAATTTACTGACATAAAACGCAACTGCCGAAAAATTGGTGTGTAGGTAGTACACTCCTCTGCCTACCCCTTCAAGGATTACCAGCATTACGAATTCCTTTTTTTACTATATGTTGTAGTGAATTCTATTGACACATCCAGTTGCCACGACGGCATCTTGCAGCCCTTTAGAGAGCTGAGGGTGGCAGGGGTAGTCTCTTGAAAAAGTCTCAATAACTCGTGGGCGCGGAATGCCGAATGACATCGTTAGTGGAAGTGGTGCGAAGAAAAGGCGCACTATCTACTTACTGGCTTTTGATACCTATTAAGTACAGGATGATTATTTTATGGAATATCCTACAGGGCAACGGAAATTGCGCACCACTATTCATATCTGTATAGATATCTTAAATATAGGCTTTCAGATTTTAATTATGCGCGAAGAGGTAGGCAGACAAGTGTGGTTTACTCCCGACATTCACCGGTTATATCATACATCGCACCCTGAAATAGATGGTGAGCCTATCGTCATACGAGTATAATGTCTTATAGGATTAATATTTCTGCCGGATAAAGAAAGATTTAAATTAGTAATAATAGACCTTAGAACAAGTCACTCACACTCATCTGAACCCTACACACAGAACACGAACTGGGACCAGATAACTGATAAACACACACTAATATGAATAGATTATTATACTCACAATAAAACACTATGCCAATCACGCACACATTTGTACTAGGTATTTGAGAATCAAACCTACAACGGCCTCAGAAATTAGGGTTATTAGCCACTACACAAACAAGTAAGCCAGTTATTTTTAACTTCCTGTGTGTTATGTATTGGTGTGGTTTATAATTATTACACAAATACTAACAGACGGTATATTTAAAATTCGACTAGATTCGACTTTAGATTTAAAATTCAAACATTCTTTTTCCATATAAGAAGATGCCAGAAGAATATAAAATCTCAAATAGGTTGTCGACTACAGAGACTAAATAAAACATGTTGGTTTTACCATCCATTCCTACACGATTTTTAAAAAAAAAACAAACATCCTGTACATGAATATCGGCTCGATTTGAATAACCTCGTACCGAAGTCGCGACTATGTTCATTTCGCGGACTCACGGACTCTCGAACAGATGCAGTAAAATCAACCTTATGTCCGTCAAACTAAAGTTGATTTTCCAACAGCGAGTGGTCCAGCCTCTCATTCCGCACTCGACTCGACCCGTGATCGCGCATCACTCGGCCGGAACGTCGAACGCGTTTTGAATTCCGAACGCTTCCCAAATCGGAGTGGTATTTTTTTCTAAAGATGCCATTGACGCGGATTCCGGGGTTCCAGATTACGGGTTTTCGGGATCACAAAAAATATTTTTTTATAACTGTTAATTTTTTCTACAGTAATGTTCGCTCTGTACAATAATACCCGTATTATCGTCTTTAACTAACATTATATTATAGAGGTTACATGATTGAGACGTAAATGGTCGCTAATGATGTTTTCTTTCATCCTTTCAACGAATATCATTTTATCATTAAGATTGATAGAATCTCTTCAAATTAGAAGTGCATGTCAGAATTAGACCCTGACATATCCCTGGCACATCCCTGATACACCCTAGATACCCTCGGGCTAACACTACTATACACCATAGTGAACTAAATGAAGAATTTCAATATCAATTAAATTTTTAGATGTTTGTGTATATTTTCATAGCAACCAATTCACAGTCGAAACTCGTATGAAGTGGGAAATTTTGAGTGTGGAACTTTTTTTTATCAAATACTCGACCAGTACTGAGGAGAAAACTAATAATGTCGCTAAGTTTTTCTATTTCCCAACAAACCAAGTTACCAAGTGCTCCATTTACGGCACAATGTCAGCCAACCTCACCATTATCGCTCCATTACGTCAGCGACTAGCGCCTAAGATGGAAAAAGACTGGAAGAGATAGCTGTATGAAGACACTACGAGTATATTTTATAACTAAATACACACGAAGTGCTCGTATATCCATCGATGTAATCATCATATCGTCTTCATCATCATCAAAATTACTATCATCAACATCATTAGCCCATCATCGTCCACTTCTGGACATAAGCCTCTACAATAGAACGACACTGAGCTGGAACTTCAGCTCGTCGCATCCAACCACTTCCATCGATACAATAGAGACTCAAATATAGTTGCCGTAACAAGAAATCAGAAAAAGGAGCTGATTGCAGGCCCAAAGAAAATACTTAGCAATAACATAATGTCATGTAGCTATGATATGACAATTGTAATACAAATAATGATGGCAAACGAGTAGGAACTAACAAGATAGAGAAAATAATTTCCAAAACCAATGAGTGAGTATAAACAGATCAATTGAAGAAAAAAACGAATTGACTATATGAAAATAATTATAATGAAAGAATAAAGATTGATAATCTACATTGCATGTACGTAACTACCACATCGTCTCGAGCAAAGCTGAGCCTTTTCCTCTGCTGATAGGGTTAAATTTTTATCATAGTGTGTACTATTATTTTTTATTACTAGGCCTATGTCCAGCAGTGGACTTATTATTAGACTGCCTCGTTCGTCGAGTAGTTTCAAGTGCGACTGCTGATCGGGAGGTCCTGGGTTCAAAACCCGGATTTTTCTTATTTAGAATTTGTAGTAGTGACTCGGAGTCTGGATCTGTGCTCGATGTATGACAATAAGCTAACCACCTATTCCATTGGATGTAAACGTAACTGGTGAAACGTGGAAGTCCTTTGACTGCCCCTTCGGGGATTACAGGCGTGATGTTACGTTTATTTACTATTTTGAGGAGATAAACTATTTCTTGATTATTAAAACTATTCACTGGGTTTTTGTTTTAAATTCATACCTAACTAGGGCAGTTCTTATGGAATAAAGTTTAAGTTTATTTTATTGTATTTTTTAAATGTCCGTCTTTTTAATTTTTTTTCACTAAATAAAAATTAATTTAATGCCTATGGAAGCAGTAGGCTGATGATGTTGGATAAAAATTTTATGTTACATCCAGTAATTCTCTATGCATTTTAAATAGACGTAAAATTCAGTTTTTATTACAAACAGCGACATGCAACGAGTCCACTATTCTACTTAGCCTTGACACACTGACATGAAACACCCATTTTAGTATAATATTGACTTGAAGTGAGCGTACTTTAAAATATCGATTGCTTCAGCGTCTTAAAGTACTTAGCCAAGGACTTTTTTTACTTTGGTAATATCATTTGGTACGCAATTGTCTTTAATATTTGCGATAGGCTTAATCACTTGACTCTAATAATATATCGTTACGAAACATGAATAACAGGCGTATTGTGATTTTGAATGTCTATAAAATGGTCAGTAAAAAAAAAAATATGACCACTTTAAAACTTATAAGTCATACTCATTTCATAGTCATTTTATTGAACATAATCTAATTACCTATAATCTACACATTTCTATACATAACTTTTGTTGTTACAATGTTGTTTTAAAGGGGGCTATTAGAATAAATATGACTTTTACATTAAATTTTTTTTGTAAGTGAAGTCACGAGACCACGACCTATTCAATTGAACATTTTATCTGATACTAACTTACCTATAAAATATATCTCAATAAATAAATCTTCGAAACCTGAACTTTACGACCACCAGTGAAACTAAATCTAGAGCATTCCAAGCTCTCGTTTCGCTTCGCTAGCGATATTGACTTGCTATCGCGATCGACACGAACGCGAGACCGAAGCGAACTATCCTATCGAATGCATTTATGGCAATGACGAGAATTGATTCACGACTTACGAAGACTTTTTAGTATGGAGAAGACATTTTATCTAAAATAATCGTTATTAAGTAAAATCACGACTGTAATTCCCGAAAAGATAATCAGGGGAGTGTAGTACACTCTCACGTTTCACCAGTTATGTTTACGTCCCACATACATCGGACAAAGATCCAGACTCTGAGCCGCTACTACAAAATCTAAATCATTAAAATCCAATAGTAGCCGACTCGGGATTTGAATCCAAGACTTCCCGATGACAGTCGCGCGTGCAACCACTCGACCAATGAAGCAGTGGATACTTCTATACAGATAAAACATAAGTTTCTGATTACCCCAGACATGAATTAATGTCTTTGTAAACCAGTCTCTTTCCACACAAAGCAGCCTTCAGAAACGAATATCCCAGGAATGTCGCGACGAGCTGCATACACCGTTATCTTCTATTGGGAAGTATATATTTTTACTGATAGCGCCCCGACAAGCGACCTTACCTCGGATTTATGGCTTGGGGTGGCCTCACCTGCCTGCGAAACTATGTTATAAGCTACTGGGTCGTCAGTACCAGCTGATACGTTTTGATTTAGTGTTGGGCACGAAAAACATGAGTGCAGTTTCCTCGCATTACTTTGAAGTGGAAAATTCTCGAATACCCTGGAGAATCATCGATTCTATGGAACGTGGCAATCTTAAGAAGTAGTATTATAATGTTTATAATTATTGGTCTGTCCCAGTCCACTGCTGGGCATAGGTCAACAACGCTGTCGCAGAATATTCATGGCTTGCAACTGTATTATGTACTTACGGTCCAGTAGTTGTTAAGAATATTAAACCAAAGAGCTGATATTACATAAAATATATCATTATAAAATATACTAACACGTGAATAGAAATTTTATACCCTTTTTAAGAATATTGCATGCACGGAAAGAAGTTAAAAGGGTTGTTAAAAGTTCTTTCAAGGCAGGCAACACGTTGATAGCGATTTTAATGTTACAACGTCTATAGGCGACGGTGCCCACTTACCATTAGGTGGACGGTCTGTCTGTTTGTCTTGACCTTTAATATAAAGGCATTTGGCACAGGTAATGAATATCGAGCTCAGTAGCTACTATTTGAGAGGCATATGTCCAGCAGTGGACGGGAGTAGGCGGATGATAATGATGGCCGGTGAA
>DWEE01000968.1:0-14664 GCA_018245755.1 Parelbella macleannani | reverse complement strand
ACACTCAGTGCTGTCTGCCTACACGGTAAGGTGCCTGACGTTATATATAATAATACTCGTTACATAGTATTTGTACGACTTATATAATACTATAATTAGTGTTATAATTTATTTATTCAACAAACATTCAACATTGTACTTATTTGCAATGACAACATGTAACGATAATATTTGTGAATACGGCTTTATATATAATTTCGGCCCGTATTTGCTATACGAAGGTTGTTCGTTCCGCGTTCAGTACGTCGAAGACGTTAAAGATTATAGTCGATATTACTCGGTGCGTGAATATTGCGATAATATGCGCCATATTGTCACATTGTAATATTTTAATATTGACCTTATATTGTAGTGAGTGAAAATGTTCTCGAGCAAGAAATATTATTTTGTTTTTCAAGAAGGCAGCCACATTAATCAAATTATTTGTGCTATTTTAAGTAAGTTAGTTTCTTTTATTTTTTGTCTTTTGTTACGAATATATATAGGAATGGCTTTGTGTCGAAAATAATTTATATTCTTACTAATGATGTCAATCAAATTGCGTTACTCAATAATTGTCTAAGTTAATTACTCCAAGGAAATTTTTGAATTTTCGGAAATTTGTAATAAATAATGAAATACTAATAACGTAACATCACGCTTGTAATCTCCGAAGGGGTAGGCAGAGGAGTGTTGTACACGTCCATGTTTCACCAGTTACATTTAAGTCCATGGAATAAATAGGTGGTGAGCCTATAGCCATACACCGGGCACTAATCCAGATTGCGAGTAATTACTAGAAATTGTAAATCAGAAAAATACAATAGTACCCGACCTGGGATTTGAACCCAGTACCTCCCGATCGGCAGTCGCGCTTGCGGCCACTCGACCAACGAGGCAGACAGAAAAATTATATTTGAACATTACATCAATTGTCACAATAAAACGAATAGTTAAACGTAACGTGTGAATGTAGTACTTCCTTATTAACAAATACCAAAATGGAAATCCATGTCTATGTACCGAACGGTTCAAATTTTGACTTTATAACAAATGCATATAATGCTTAAAATTTCAATACACACGCTGTTAAAATAACTACTACTATATCATGACTTATTATCAAAAAAATAAAGAAAAAAAACGATTTCTATATTAATTTCAATTTGAAAACTGTGATTTGTATTTGTTGTGTCATAGTGTAGTCTGTAATAATATTCTAAAAAAGATTTAAGAAAATAAATAAAACCTCTGTCATATATTAATAAATGGTAATAAAATACTTCTATATAAAGCGATCATCCACCTATAAAGGAGATGACACACACGCGGCGCCTACAAGCTAAAATAACTCGTCGCCTCAATTATTTGTCGCGACCCGACCGGTAAACTTTTATTTTTTGACAAAGATTCACGTTTGACCAGTTTTTGAACCGGCTGTATCATAGCTATAAATAGTTCATTAGCAATCTGATAAGTGAAGATTGATAGATGTGTTAAATTGGTATAATGATGTTGTGTGTGAGTTTAGGCCTATATCAGATATGAGACATAAGTAGTCCTGTTCAGCTCACATACCCACCCAGTGGGGACGATGGAGAAAAAGTCTATATGAAAGCGCAAAACGGCGGACTTCATTATGGGTGGTTTTTGTCCAGCCGTGGACTAAAACGGGCCGATAATGATGCTAATGATATAAAATCTAGGGTTAAGATGCTACCTGGTCGTAGATACATATAATTATGTCGTTATATTACTTTGAACGAATCATAAGGTTCCAAGTGTATGTTGAGGAAATATACGAAAAAAGTGAAAAGTAGAAACGTCCCAAAATTAGAAACCTCGGCAGTTCCGCGCGCAAAAAATTTCAAATTCTCAATTTTTATTTCAACATACATTAGATACGTAATATACCTATGTACATTTACTGAACATATTAAGATTAGCGCATATTAATAATTTCATTACTTTGTACCCCTCACATATGCGCTGACCAAGAGAAAAAGGAGACAGAAAATTTTTTAGGGCATTTCTTTTACTAACTTCCTAAGTGGCAAACATTTGAATTTAGTGTGTTACAACATATAGTTTCAGGCATAGACATGGGTAAATAAGCTGCTAGTATTTAGATCCCAGCATTTTGAAAACACCGGCTTACATGTCCGTCTCCTAGTTTTTCAATTGTTTTCATAAGTAAAGATGGCTTAGGTGCATAAGTAGAGGTGCACTTAGGTAAGAATCTTAATACGAATATATTTCGAAGTCTTTAAGTAAAAGTGCGCACACTAATGTAAGTACCTAACCTAACCTAACCTAACCTACATAAAAATTCTTCGTGCTAATTAATACATGAAAACAAAGCTAGGCACTCCTGTTTAAGTAGGGAAAGAAGTGAGGAAGTAAGAATTAGTACAGTTAAAGGTTACACAGGGAAGGAGAGCAGAAATCTAAAATCTCTTACTGTCAATATTAGACATATTGATTGTCCATCGCTAGCACAAAGGATAGATGTAGAGCGGTTTCAAAGTGAACAATTTGATGAGTTCCGGTCGAACGCCGATCGCTAGTGGACCTCTAGTTAATATAAATAGTAATTAACATCCAATATCAGTAGAATTAATGGCAGTCTTATTCTCACTATGCTGTTCGAGATATGCTATCGATGTCTATAAGTGGAAACAGCCACTTATGACTGTTGCCTGCTCATTTGATACTCACTTCATAGTATATAGTTTTACCGATCAAATTGAAACTTAGGACTCAAAAACATATTTTTTTGCAGTAAATCTCCCAGTGTTCGCGTACGGTGCTTGCGTAGGGTGGATGTCGCCAATGACCTTACTTTTACAGTCTAAAAACACACCCACAGAAGAGCCGCTCTCAAATTTGCAGGTACATAGGCACGATTTGCAGTGATATCCTAGTGGTTGAGAATTTAGCATTGTACTCTTGTTACTCTAAAAGACGGTTAGAAAAATTTTTTCTACTGGTTTTTTCCTACCGACGTCAGTCGAACCACATTTAGCATTGACTAATAAGACATTAGTTGATGACGTATGTACAAATGCTGAAATATTTTTACAACTTCAATAATTTTTCCCATAGATATCATGGCTGGCATCTGTACCATATCTCACGTGCATCCCTTCGGACTTCCTGTCTGCTTACATGACGGACAAAATCGGCAGAAAATTTTCTGTCATGTTCATATCTACGTCCTGTGCTGTAAGTAGCGTTGTTATCTTTTTTGTCTAACCTTTTTCAATCCTAGCGGCTTAAATTAGAATATCCAATCAAAAAAATATTTTTTCATACTGTATCATCAGATCAGTTATGAACCACCGATGCTGTCGCCTATGATAGCATCGAAATTTTGCAGTATGTAGAATTTTACAGTGCGCGCCTTCTTTCTATAGGTAAGCTGGGTTCTTCTGCTCTCTTCGGTAAACGTGTACGTAATGATCTTCGCAAGAGCCATAATAGGAATAATTATGGGTGGCAGTTACGTGGCCTGCCCTCTCTACACGAAGGAGATCAGCGATGACAGTATCAGAGGAGCGTTAGGATGCCTGGTGAGGGGCTGAGGATGTTGTGGATATTATTTGCAGTTTTCCGTTTTCATCTCTTACGTCTGGTGGTTTTGTTTTTGCCATAACTCATTATACCATAACATTGTGTATCTAAAGGTCCAGTGGAGGAGTTTTAGCGGTGACTCCATGAAAAAGCAGATTTTATTTGGTGGTAGAATATTTATATGGCTTGTTTGGTGCAGTACTACCGGTAAATTCATTTCGAACAGTATATAACCACCCCCTCTTTTCTTGATAACACGTCTACATATATCGTTACAATCCTTAGGAATAGCAAAGCTTATATAACTAAATTCTAGCAGAGCTTTTACTAACTGGGTTTATGTACACTAGCGATCTAATTCTCATTATCATAATCTAGCCTATCTAATTCCACTGCTGGACATAATTCTCCCCTCACAGGATTTTGCCCATAATGCCCACGCTGGGCGTGCGGTATGGGGATCGCAAAGTACGGCTTCTTACACAGTCTATGCTGCCGCCCGTCGTCGGTCAGGGCATGTAACCATCTATAGATACGCCGCGCTATACCGCGTTCTGCTAGCGCCTGGTGTAGTTGTCTCTTATGACACCCTGGTATACCGCCTTGGGGTTAGTAGATAAAATTCCTTCTCCGCCCAGGCACGGATCGATTTATTTCTACACTCACTAATGTTAATTGGACAATTACAAATACTTTATACATCAATTAATATAACTACTTATAATCAATGGTTAAAAAATATCGTCATTATGTTGTTATTGCACACCAACTTTCATTGTGAACAGATAGCTGCTTGTGTGGTTACAGGCAAAGAGACAGACGAAAATTCTAATAATATCAAATATATTTTCCATAAAATGAGGCCGCCGTGGTACGCATGGCAAATACGATTGGATTGAATTACCGATTTAGTCAATATAAGCGAGTTTTAGTCTCACGAAATCTTATACATTGCTAAGTAATATTGTTAAATGTTCCCAATACTGTTATAAAATGTTCAAAGCAAATAACCCTATTGTATATAAGGACGCTTTGTCTAATGGGAGGCGACATACTGCTATAGAAATACACCTGACTACGTTGATCCATTAGTTAGTGAATCCGACTTTTGAGACTTTGTGGATTTGATTTCTAACCAATTGTACATAAATATTTGTGTGATAAATTTCGGTATTTGTTATATTAAGATGTAATATTACCGATATTAATAAGTAATTAGAAACGTATGTTCATTATCAGACTATATCTACCACCTCATTTAAAGAAGGGAGCGTACTAAAAAAGAATGTCTTCCTAGATTTCATGTGTAGTTCATAGATATATTAATATCTTTTATTTCCAGGTAATCCTTTTCCAAACTTCGGGAAATTTGTTCCTATATATAGTGGGGGATTTGTTCAGCTACAGAACGGTGTTGTGGATTGGTTTGTTGCTGCCAGTCTTTCACTTGGTGTTGTGTTTGGTGTTGCCAGAGTCACCGTCTTATTTGGTGAAAAACGGTAAAATAGAGGTAAATTCTTTCTTTGTTATATTTTTTAATTTTCATGCCTATATTCCCTTGAGGGGTAGGTACAGGAGTGGCAAATTCTCAGCAAATTCTAAGTCACACTATGGAATAATTTGGTACAAATCCGGACTTTCTTGAAGTTATAAGTTAGAAAATTTCGATATTATCCAGGTATTGAACCAGAACCACGCGATCAGCTGTGCCGCTTGCAACCACTTTAGGGCAGTGTATTAAAATTTTTGTAATTTCTAATTAATAAATTAATTAGGAGGCGCACAGCGTGCTTGCATGGCTGAAATGTAGAGAAGAAAGTGATCCAATCATTAAAAGAGATTTGGAACGTATAGAGAAAGCGCAAAAAAAGGACGAAGGAGCTTCTAAATTCTTGTTGAAGTCCATAGGTAAGTTAATAGAAGGTTTCATAAAACCAAACCATAATTAAGCAGAACACTTTAGTTATTAATGGCAACAAACAATTATTAAAAAATTCATAAAAACACTAAATTAGAATATACTATAAGTTTATTGGGTTATCGGTGTTGAAACCGTCGTAGGAAGCCGCCGTAAGAGAGTGGGAAATCTGCGGAAGCTTCTTCCAAAATATGCATTCTATTGGCAAAAATGAGCATTACAAGTGGACAGTTAAAGGCTGCCAGCGCGAGTGAAAATGGAACTATTACATAAGTCCGAGAAGTAATCGAATAAAAGATTAGTAACGTTCGTAAATTGTTCAGGAGAATATTTATTATAATCTGAAGACGATAAAATACACAAACAGAAATAACTAACATTTTGGTAACTCATAAGGTCGAAACTATGAGTAAGCCAGGAATATTGATCATTCAAACAAACATGGTATGCAACAACATGCCAAAGGCGTGAGCAGGATATTGATACCTGACTTGATCATCAGTAACTCTTTCCTTTGAATAATTGCTAGGCATAATACAGAACTTTTGTAACCTAACCTCGCTTTTCCACCTTTGACTCTAGAACATTTCGTTCATGTTGAGGGCGATAGCCGATAGAAATGTTCTTCGACAGTTTAACAAGAAGTCATAAACCACAACTTCCGGAAGAGGAGATCATTGGCATCCATATCTTGACGAATTTAGAGTCTTATTTTCTCTGCGTATCGGAGAACTTTGGTTCTGCAGAAATAGCTTAACCGGTTGAAATTGTAATATAATATTTTGATAATACATCTATTGATCTTACTGCACATAGTTAACACATTCCATTTCGATCTTTTACTCAAGTATAGCACGTCGGTTGGTGGGAAAGCCACAACGCTTAAGCAATAAAGCCCAGAGATTATAACTGCTATCCTGGTTAGAGTTTCCTACTAGCTGGCCAATGGTCAGCATACACCCGTTTCACGTATCAATTCCTTATATTACAATTGCATGCTTGAAAAATACTGACGCAGATCAATTGTTTGACCTCAGTCGAATTGTTATGGCGCGACGTTAATTGATACATTGGTAATGTTAATTCTTCAATTTATGGTCTTATTACAATGGAATAAGATTAAATGTTGCATAATGATGTATAGTCAACTATGTACGTGTATAATAATGGTATCTATATGATAGAGTTGAACTACTCTTACTTGTATGGATTCCAGTACTTTTAACTACCTACCAAAGATTTTTTGAATACAATTCTTTTTATTTTCTACGCTAGTGCTAGGTTAATTTGATTTAGTTTATCTTACGTATATTTAATCTCATTTCACTTTCAGTTAAAAACAAAATACTCTTTAGAGCATTCTGCATAACTTTGGTGGTGACGCTAGGAAGAGAGGTCTGTGGTGCTATCACTGTCCTGAACTTCGCTGGAGATATATTCTCGTACGCTTCCGAAGACAGTAGCTTGATTTTGACGCCAAATCAGCAAGCGATGATGCTTGGAGCCATGCAGGTTGCTGGATCCATTTTGGCGTCGGGCATAATTGAGAAAACGGGTAGAAAAGTAAGAAATTTTAATAACAAAAACTTGTTTAGTAAGCAAGTGCATTGCTTAACCAAGAAACTGACTTCATTCTGAATCAAATTGACCCGTTTCAATTTCAGTTCTGTTTACCAGAACACCAATAATTTAACGTTACAGTCAGATTAGGTTTTTTTAACATTTGCCCCAATCGCTCTGCATGGGTACAAATATGTGTGTCGATAACCTAAAATTCATAATAGTAACATGCCATCGTGTCTTTCTATTTATATTTGTTTTCTCAATACATTTTCTGTTACATCTACTTCCAGGGACTGCTGTTAAGTACTTCACTAATTTCCGGACTGAGTATGTGCGTATTGGCAGCTTGGTTCCTATCAAGGAGCATGAGTGTTTTCTGGCCGACATGGTTGCCCGTCGTCACACTATGCATTTGCATCTTCTGCGACTCCCTGGGCCTTCAACCAATATCTGTGGTGATCACCAATGAAGTATTTTCTGATAAGGTAATTTGCATAATACAATTCTTCGTAGATAATAATTCACGTTCAAGCGATCGGCTACTATGTAAAGTAATAATACCGATTTTAGAAAATATTTTTTGCATGCTTTTTTTATACCAACGATGATATTGTAAACAACCAAGGGTAATTGAATCTAAGTATCCACGGCGTAATACTTATCCGAGGTAAACTTAAAAATTAATTCATTATTTGCCATAGACCTGACCCTAAATCAGTTGAGAACAAGATAGATAATGATGAAGGAGAGCTTCGCAATAAGTTTAATTTCTAAGTTCACAAAAAATACACGTGTTATCCAGAACTATGCAAATATCTTCGAATTTTTAGGGATCATTGAGTAGAAACATGCATGAGTCACAGGTGGCCGTCAGTTCTATGTGAGAAAAGTCAACAATGTGTATCAGCTGCATTGTGAATTCAGCAATAGAAGTCGCGCGTGGTCTTTGTATACTTCCACAATATAAAAGAATTGTTTAATGGAAAGATATGAATAATGTTCTTCTCCTTTCAATTCCAGTACCGAGGAATCGTGCTGGCTATTACAATGGCGGGGGCTTCAGTGCTGGCGTTCCTGCAACTTCTCTTCTACAAAACCATTGCTACCACTATTGGCGTTCACATCACTTTCTTCTTCTTCGGAATTGTTTGTATAGGAATCGCTTTGTATGTCATTTTAGTGATTCCAGAGACCAAAGCTAGGCACATAGAAGATATTTACCTGGATTTAAGAACGAAGAAAGAGAAGGCAAGAGATAGAGATGTCGAAATGAAAGATAAAATAGACAAAGATGTTCCTCTATAATATTGTTTAGTTAATAAACAGTATTTAATATTAAATTAGTAACTGAATTTTATTAATAAAAGAAACCTGTTCCCGACAGTGGGTCATATAAAGCTTGCAATATTTTTAGGTGATATTCCAGCGATGTATCAAAGGTATCTGTAAATTTTATATGTCATAAGACCTAACCTATGGATGCGGCGGTAAATAAATATTTATGTCTGTTGAGAGAATTGTCTTGATTTTATGAAATTATCATTAAAAGCTCAAAGGAGTTATGATATCAGAGATAAATGGTTATTCATATCGGAATTGTAAATTTGTGTTTGATTTATTTTGTAGAAAACTGTACAACAGTTATATCATCTACATCATTCGGCAATATTGAACCCAAAATGTCTAGTAATTCCATTCCAATTTTATTCCATTCGAATTTATTCTAATCAAAGTCCAGAATACCAGGGGCTTGTCCTTCTCATTCGAGGGAAGACAGTGGAATGATATAATAGTTAATTATGATGATGAAAATGATGACAAACGCCAGTAAAAATGCATCGGTGTAGTACGTAACCTCAAATCTGGGTGCTACTTGATGTAAATATAAATAAAACGCAGTATATTTTACAGTTGGCTAAAATTTTATTTAGAACGTAAATCTCTTTTTCGAACATCTAGCCGAAGTGTCACACAGTTTGAAATTAGTACCAACATAACAGTTTACAAAAATCAGTGTGGCCAACCATACGTTACAAATGTATTATATAATATTGCCATATTCAACACTAATCAATAAAGGTTATAAGGTAAATCACACGACTTAAATTTACGAATCAAAAATATTCTAAAGCAAAGAAAAATTTTGCTAGCATGTTTAGTGTATTAGACGTTTATGGGAAAGCGAATGTAAGAATTACGACGGTATAAGAAGCTACCTGATTGAACAATCGCAGTGGGAGTGTCGCATCTACCAATAATAGAGAATACGCAGACATTTTGCTTGAACATACACGATTCACCCGAACCACGTTTTTGATGAACATTAGCTGGGATTTACCTAAAACAGTATCCTTATTCACCACGTAGTCAAAATCGTTCGAAAATAATCTAAGAATATTCCTTTAATTTAATATAATATATAAGAATCTAAGACCATATAATTATATAAGATGTAAGACAAGACCAAAATTGTAAGCTTAAGCTTACGACTACGATTATAGCTTACGACTTAAGTCGTAAGCGATAAAATTAGAAGCACTGCTACATATTTTCCTGATATCAGCCAGTCTACCAACGAGAGTAGAGGAACTGAATTTCCCCGGTGACGATGCAAAAGACAAATTTCCCTTACTGTAAAATGGTACTCGCCAAAGTTCTTTGAAACTGCCATCGTGCATACAGCTCTTTCGACTTCGGGCATCATGATGTAAATTTTCTGACAATGCACGACAAAAACACTGAGCAGTATCAGATTCTTTATTGTCCAGCCGAACACGAAGACCTTGGTAATGACGTCAATTATCTGAAATGTTACGTGAGCATAAATTAAATTTGTACTGCGTATTGTTCTATAGCGAATGATTTTCAAAATGTCTTCGTAGTATTCATATTATATACAGTACCTATAGTTCTTTCTCAGCTACTAATTAAATCACCGCATTTGAGTATTTACACATGTAAAAGAGATTATGACGACATAAAGTTAACATTTTTGTAAACAGGTCGCGCAGGAAAACTAGTCCACTAAAACTAGTAAAACAATATGTATCCAGGCGTTTGGACATAGCTGGGCTCATTTTTATCTTGGCTTTTGCTCCAAACTGACCAGACTACTCACCATGGATGTTGTCCAGTTAGACATATTGCCTACTTGTATGAGGATGTGTATATGAATCAGTGCGTGGGTTAAGCTGTCGATGATCTGAAATAACACCTGAAAATATTTATCTCAATTAAGTAATTATAAATGTTACTAGAGAATTAAAAAGCAATCTACACTATAATATTCAAGAAGGTTTGCCTATAGTTATGTAGCTTCTGCTTTTCATAAAATATAATAACAGTATAGATTTAAATGTAAGAAATGACACGGAAATATTCAAGCAATATTTTCAAGAGAGTAAAAGAATTAATTCGTTTAGGAAAACATTAGAAAAATAACTCGCAAAAGAGTCATAAAAATAATAAACTAATCTATTATAATTACAAAATAAATCAATTTGTTCGTTTATTGTTTATCTTACGTGCAAATACGGATTAATAAAAACAATAAATAACATATACTTATACCAACAAAACTTACCGTCACTTGAAACACACCTTTGAATATTTCAAAGGCTTCCAAAATATCCAGATACACCGTAAACATTTTTTTGTAGTATAAATCTTCCGTTCCTATACGTACATGACCTACATTGATTTCGGTAATCCACAATCGCAAACAATTACTTATAAACTGAGAAATTTTCGTAGCGTATATAACGTTCATATCAAAATACATCAAGAATAACAAATAGAACAATTTTGAAAATTGTACATTGGCTCTCATGTAGTGGACGTGGACGTTGATGATAAAGACGTAGATAACAACCAGCATGATTACGTGTATCCAATTGAAGATTCTGTAACGTCTAAGTCTGTTTCCCTGGTGACGTTTGAGGTAACTGTACACGGATTGAATCTTGATGATGATTCTGACGTTGCTTTTGGTTTGGCAAATATTCGTAATGTAGAAGACGATTAGAGCGCCGAAGTAGAGGATAAAATTGAAAATCATTGAATAGTAAATCGATTTGCTCTTGTCAAAAATTTCGTTGATATTGTTCAATTGTTGGAAATACACAAAGACAAAGATCATTGTACCGATAAAGGATATACTGAAATATGTCCTCGTTTTCGGATGTATGAAGTTATTCCGAATAGTATACTTGGAATTGAAAAATATATACTCCATAAAATTTAGCGGGAACAGAGCTGCCTGCAAGTCTTTATCGATGTAGTTGCTTTCAAGGTAATCCTTTGTACTATTCACAAACTTCATGTTATGACTGTAATTGAGTTCACTTTTAAACTTTTAATTTAGAAAATGCTTAGTCTTACTGATTGACTTAAGATTTATATTAGAGAACTTTTGAGTGCAGCTGGGAACTTAGAAGTAGTATGTTAATCCACATGCAGAACAGGTATTGGAATTGTCCGTACATAAACAATGTAAGCAATGTGAATTAATTGGATTGACATCAATAGCGCTTCTACCAATTACTTAATGGAATGCGGTTTTTAAGTAAACTTTTTTATCTAATGAAGTTGAGTCATTTGCGTCACTTCAGTTACGTAATCCATAATATAATGGATCTTCCACGTGCATATTTTATCAAATGAAAATAGCAAATGATCGCTTGTCGGCATTAGCAGTTGCATGTAAAGTGATCATTAAAGTTTATGAACTTCCTTACTCGAATTAAAATTTTTTTGAAATCCCTTTTAATATTACCCTTAATATGAACCCCATATGTGTATGTACACTTACATAGTATATCTGCCTAATACAGCCAGCCTAACGCAGTCGGATCTGGAACCTAATAGAAATGTAAAAATACCAGTAGACAGTAGAAAAAATATTAATCAAAACCACATATCATTGTACTTCTTGGAATTATTTATATAAGGAATAAATCATCGTCACATCATCACAGTGTTGAAATTGATCTCACAAATATTTTACACGGGAAACCTATAAATAAATTTGAAACTAATTCGTTTATACTTTTAACAGATGTTCAACTTCCTTCAGACGTCATAGATGAACCTATTTCATCAAAAGCATTTTTGAATTAAGTGTCCATAAGCGTCACTGTTCAGCACTGATATACATCTACGACCGCCATAGCAATTTTTGTGAGCGCTCTTGTAAGAAAAACCTGTAAAGCAGTAAATTTTGCTTGATGTCATTTAATAATAATGTTATAATACTCATAAAAACTGTCAATGCAAGAAAATTTCAATTTTCTTTGATTTAAATGAATACTTCACATCACGGCAAACCATATAGCTAATATTAATTAAATTTACGTCGCAGTCAAATTGATATATAAAGAAATTGAAGGTACTACTAGCCTTCAATGTCTTTATGCATCACCACCACCTGGCTAGATAGTGTCTGATGGGAAACTTAGTGGTCTTCGATACTAATGTGGTTTTTAAGGATAAAATTAATTGACATTCGGCGTTTTCTCTATACGTCGTAAGCTTTGTTCTAACTTGGATAAAAATTGATATTAATTAATGATAAAAATTAATGTTACAGATTCTATATTTATTATTTATGTAGTTTCAGTGCAAAGTGGTGAAACATTTACGTAATGTTCAAATTCGTCGTCATACGGATTGTTATTTTAGGATACTACGTAAAAGAAAAGTAAAATCGATGAATCACCATCGAATAACATTGAAATAGATGTTTCACTAGGTATTTGTAATACCATGTCAACGATTGAAGTCCTTACTTTAATTACACTGTCTATCGCTGAGCTTACATGACGGACAAAATAAATAAAAAAAAGTACACCCGTAATGGATGATGCTTTTTAATTTATCAATTTTTATTACTACATTACATTGTTGATGTAAGATCGATATGTATGGGAAATTGAAACCATATTTCCAGTAACACGAAAAATATAATCCATGAACGCCGTGTTTAAGTAAACGAAATATTGTAGAGAGTTAAAAGATGTTAATCTTGATTCGTTGATTGTCCAATAAGAAATACATACAGGGAGTACAAACTGTATTGAATCAAAATAATTGAAACGTCAAAAAAATACGGCTCACTAAAAACGTATAGAACAGGACTAAAAAATAGTGATCTCTCAAAAAAACTTTGGCAGAATCCATAATAACAAAAGGAATTAACTATTAAAATGATACCCGTTAAGAAAAATCCAGTACATGTTTTAGACAAAGAAATTCAAGCAATTATTAAGCCTTTAAATTTTATACAATGGATATGTGTCCTTCCAAGATATATTATTCGCAAGGATGTGATAACCGAAAATAGTATCATCCAACATATCATATCTTTTATATGTATGATCATCTATATATCGTTACAAGTATATTGTTGCTGTTTGACCATCAAAACCTCCTATAACATCCACTTTTTGGACCTAACGGCGATCTTCAATGGTGTTTACTGGAGTATTGGATATATTGTGGCTTTCACCACTAACGCGTTTCAAAACAAATCTAACATCGAGTTGATATTGATTATTCAGAGAGCTTTTAATAGATTGAAGTTTCAGAAACGCAAAGATTTCCGCACTTACAAAATCTTCTCTTGGTCCACTATTGCAACAATAATCTTATTATACATTTCTATTATAATTTACAACGCTTATCAAGGGAGAACATCGGCATATGAATTTATCACTCTTCTTTTTTTGATACAATTTGACATGTTTGCTATTTGCCCTTCACGGATGATGAAGATACTGAAGAAACTCCTGGAGTGGTGGATTCAAGACGTTAAATATATGTCTGAAAATTTCGTGTACTCGATGGATTATGTTGAAAATGGTATTAATATGAACAAGCTATGGAGAAGAATGTTCTGCATATATCAAGATATATTAAAAGCATACGCTATTTATAGCAAAATCTTTCAAATTTTAGTAAATATAGTACTAATGTTTCTATTATTTGTGGAATAATATGATATCAGAATGATTTTGTTGATTAATTTTTCAATTCGTTTTCAGATTATTTACTTCGTCATAGACTCATTTATCCATGGATTAATTTACGTGCAAGTAATAATTAATATTGCAGAAGTTAGTGATGGATTTGAAACTTTTGTAAGTCATAGAAACATACGTAGTATAAGTAATACGATTACTTGTAAAATATTTTTACCTTTAAATACCTTCATATATTTCTTCGCTGCTCATATTTTCAGTGTTATAAGCTTGAAAAGAAACTCCCTAAGGGTTTTGTCATCAGACATAAAGTATATTTCATGTTATGTGAAACTACATGTTCTATGACATATGTACATCACACGATATTTCGGCACTTCGTTAGTAATCCGACTCTCGGAAACACGCTTTAGAAAAATCTTTTGGTCTCAGCACTAGTAATTTGAATCTTAAGACTTCAGAAGAATTCTAATTACCTACTTTTTGCCATTTTAGGAATTGCAATTCCCTCCTTTTTTGTTACTTTTCCTTGCACTATTTGGGGCGTTACCTTTTTCTACTTCGTAAACTTTTGTTTCAAATACTGATCATATTGTTTTACAGCGCACTAACTCGTGGATTGCAATATCAATGACTTTAACATGGATCTTAAAG
>DWEE01000967.1:0-14669 GCA_018245755.1 Parelbella macleannani | reverse complement strand
TCCTAACTTAAATCGTTTAACCCTCAACAGCGGGAATTGAGAAGAGAACGGCGTTTCATCTAAACGTATATGAACCCACATCCAATATAATTCCGAAGATGCAAACAAAACGCCGCCAAAGCCTCCTCAGCAGCTCGAAGGTGCATAATTTTTTCTGTCCACTTGACCCGCGACACGGAAGGGGAGGCGCCGCCCGCGAAGGGTTGACCCAAAATAGTGATAATATTATTCGATCCTTTTTACACTTTTTCCATGTTAAGGAGATGATGCCTTTTTTGCTACGTACGTCTAGGATAACTTACAAATGGCTTAGTTCGTAGGCTGTCTAACGTAGGCAGGTATTTACCAAATGTATAGAACATCTGTTTTTATGCCTCAAGTTAATCGAAATTTCGATGTCCCGATTAAAAAATTATCCGTGTAATTTAACATTAGAACACACATGTCGAAAGTTTACCTCTAGTAGGGAGAAGTTATTTCGTGAACAGAAAAGATTTTAGAGTTAAGGTCAAAATAATAGTAAGTCAGGCGTATTGGCTGCATCCCACATAGATATGTGGGATGTATGTATATACAGATGCTTTCTCTAAATATGTATCTACATATTTAGAGAAAGCTTCATCATTTATTAAAAATTCAATGTAAGCGTCAAACACAGTGAAACAAGTGGTATATTTTACAAGAAAAACAGGGCAGAGGATGCCTAAATGTGTCATATTCGTACTAAAACTATTTCAAATTGGTAGGACGTCGTTGGCAAATAAAGCGGTACAAAATGTCTAACAGAGGGCGCCACCTTCGTCCACATAAATTTTTTGCTCAGTTGCAATACACGGAAAAGGAGGTGCCGTCTTGTATCGAAGGGTTGAGCAGTTTGTGTTGACCCCGGCATACAGTATCTTTTGTACGTACCTCTATTTCTCTCATGTGTTCCGTACAAATATAAAAAAAATGCTTTCTAAATATATATGCCCTCCAGCTAGGTGGAGTGACGATATATGCAAACTGGCTGGCAGTGGTTGGATATGAAGAGCTGAAGATCGAGCTCAGTGGCGTGAAGAGGCCTATGTCCAGCAGTGCACGGGAGTAGGCTGATGATAATGATAATGATGATGATATGTAGGTATGTACTGGAAATTCAAAAAGTGAGGTCTGGCTTTCCTGTGATGATTTTACTTAAAATCGTTTTCAGATAGATTCGTTTGTTGGAGGTAGTTAAATACCTGTCAACATTGAGTAATTTGTTGCTGAATCATTTACTGGCTCTGTGTCTCTGCTCTTGACTGTTTCCGATCAGTTTTCATGCAAAGTACCTACCGGATAACGAGTAAGTCGGCCGCTCAATGATAAAACCTTATGTGATAAACGCTTGCGGTAATGATGAACCGGTCTGAAATCGCATTTAAGCCCGGTCTAAACTTTGACTATTTTTCAAAATTATTATAAAACGAACACCACAGAGTTTTCGGCCGATTTTGACGAAATGTGGCCGGAGATAAATTTACGATGTAAGCCGTAACTATATTTGTACCAGAAACGCGCCTCGAGACCTCGACCGAGTACCTTACTATTAACATAATGATATGCAGCCCTTTGTTTCTGGAGCCGACCTTTGTGGCCCTTATTTCATTTTAGAGTTTTTTATGAAATTTCCGATTCCTACCTTATGCAGCTCGTGCTTATTTTGAGGCACGACGTAAAGATCTCACTCTAAAGACTATAATTATTTGTCAAGATTATATAAAAAGGCTTATATTGAGTAGCTACACACTAGTTCAGCAACACTAGTATTGCTGTTAAATTTGAACGGATCAGACTGAAGCTGATAATATATATATTATCCGCATTGGAAGCAATTAGGTACTAATATTTCCCGCATGGTTGGCATTGTCCTTGTATTTCGTAGATACCAAAGCCTGGTTTTGTCGTCATGACAGGCTTCCGATTATGAGTCATATTAGGTGGCATGTCATGTTAAAAGCATCCCGTGCGCGGTGGCCCTAAGTGAATGTAATATAAAGCAAACACAATTAGTGCAGGCTCCCTTGAGGTATAATGTGGGAGCAATCAAGGTATCGGGTGGTGGCGCCGCAACACCGGGATCGATGTGTGACTACACGCACGCCCGACAGCCGCAGGATCCCACACGGGAGAGCGTTGACTACAGCTTCTCTTAACTACAGGTTTATTGTTACTGATGTCTCTTCTCAACTTGATATTTAATGTTATTTCTGTTCACAAAGTAAATTAAGACTTTACTGAACTATGGGTGCAAGTGCCGAAGAAGACCACGGCATCTCTTTTGATTAATAAAGTCAGGCACTCTTTAATTGGGCAATCGAGTCTTCTTTAGCGTGCTTGCATAGAATGATAAATGTAGAAGAAGGATTTGCGGTCTTTGAGGATAGAGGTATTGTACACTTGGTATTTTTTGCCTACCCCGTAAGGGACCTGGCGTGATAATATAATAAAAATGAATGAACCATAAAAGTAATGTGCTCACCCTTGAGGTACAACGTGGAAGCTATAACAAGGTGTCGGCCGCCGGCGCCGCGACGCCGCGCTCGGCGCGTAATTATAGTCGACCGTTAAGCGTCGACGTGGGCGATCACTTGACGACGTCAGATGCCTGCTATGTTTTGTAATTTCATCATTGATTTATTTTATCGCGCCGACAAAGTAACGCCTTCATTTCATTACAAACACTCAGGTTTTCTCAAAATTAAAATACCTAAGTTACACATACCTATTTAAGTATATATTAGGGACTTCATCGTCACGTAAATCAATAACTTTATTACCTTATTCAGGACTATTTCGTTCTTGTGACTTCAATGTTCCTGTGTCGTAGAAACAACTTTTAACTGTGATTTTTTATCGAGTCTCTTTGAAATATATTTATTGAGATCTTCATTAGTTGTAAGGGCCAACTTCCGCAACGTGAATAATCAAGTTGAGAGTAACGTGATGAGTCCTAAGCATTCAAACCAAGGGTCATATTAAAAAAAACAGTAATTAAATACACTATAATAATAATTAATTAATTAAATTAGTTTAGACTGCCTCGTTGGTCGACTTCATTGCAAACGCGACTGCCGATGGGGATGTTCTGGGTTCAAATTCCGGGTCGAGTGTTATTGGATTTTTCTAATTTAGAATTTCTAGTAGTGACTCGGAGTCTGAATCTGCGCCCGTTGTATGGCGATAGGCTTACCAGCTATTCTATCGGACGTAAACGTAATTGGTGAAACGTGGAACTGTACTACACTCCTCTACCTATCTCTTCGGGTATTACAGGCGTGATGTTACGTTTTTTTTTTACGTTTTAAAATTCGTGTCCAACGGTGGAGCGATGGAAGGGTCGAAAAAAAAACTAAGTAAATAAATATATGCATATTCCACATACCTATGTAGAGACTGAGCAGAGCCTGTCCTATGCAACTAGGCTGTTGATTATTCATATATACATGTTAGTTTTTTCTTATATTCCCAGATAGTTTTTGTTACATCCACACATAAAACCAATATTCCGGGTAGTAGGAATTGAACTCACGACCGATTCAGCAGTCAGATTCAGTAACCAGTAGATCAACAGGCCAGTCTATAAGATTTTAAGAAACAAATTGAGCGCTACAGAGAATACTTATTGATAACTACAGCCATAATAACGTGTGTTGCTGTACGGCGCCACGGCCGCGGCAGCGCGGCGTAATTATAGAGGGTGTAGCGACGTGGGCGATCACGTGATGTAATTACAGAGAGTTTGTAGCTTGCTCACTTGATACCAGTTTACGACGCGTTTGATCGCTGCTTCCAATATAAACAGTACTGTTCTGTTATCTTTGTTTTATACTCTGAAAGCGGCCTAAGTAGATGATCATTGACATACTGACACCTGTGTATCCAGCGGCTGCGTGTATATGAATACGCCTTAAATGTATGAACGGGTGAATCTTGAATGTATTAATATAAGTACCTATGTGTACTGTTTTGTTAGATGATAAGATAAACTATATAAACTAACGTGTCAGTTTCTGTATATTCGCGGCTGTAGCCAGTGTAGTACTTTCACTTCTCCGTTCGACTTTGTCATAAAGAACGATTTACTTGACATTAATTGTGCCCCTTAAAGTTTAATTTTTATCAGCTATGTCTTCCCTAAGATCAGATAAATAACTGTGAATTAATCCCTACATGAGTTGCGTGGCTATGCTCCAAGTCTCCCGAAGTGGTGGCAAAGATCTGCAACCATTAACAATTGGGATACAAAAGGGTTGCGTCCATATCCGTATTACGGCTCAGATAGTTTCCCTCTCGACAATCAAATTTGAGTTATGCTTGTGCACTTCATCTGTTATTGAATAGATGTGTAACGTTATACTGTATATCACATCTTTGTAAAGTGAACTACTGTATCTTAAACACAGAGTATCTTGAACACCTGTTTCCATTAAAATTTCAATTACAGGAACACTCGGGCGACGCGGGGATTAGTTGGTAAACATGAGTATTTACACGTTCAGCGTGGCGTGCTGTTTACTTTACATCATTCGCCGGCGAGGGCCGAGGCGGGGAGTCGCAGTGGAATAAAGCTGTACTGTCTGAGGAAGGTGGCACAGAAATATATCCAGTAACATTCTTGTTGCTAGTCGAATATCTTTTGCAGTAGTTAGTCTATGAGCAAATAGACCAAAATACCGAGTGATGAGCGAGTGAGAAGGCACTGAAACCGTTCTACATGTTTAATAAGGGTTATGAAGGTACAAGAAGAATATCAGGGATGAAATCATACAGATATTTGTCACCCGGTGCTTTCAGCCCACCCTGTCAGAGACCTAGTGTAGAGTTATAGATATGTATAATAAAAACAAATACTTTCAATTCAATTCAATTCAATTCAATGAAACATAGGTAACTCTGTAGCTACAAAAACTTGAGTTGAGGATTTCTGAGTCTACCAGAGATAAAAGAGAGAGAAGAGTGGAGTGTGTGTTCTAATGTTATTTCTGAAGAGTTTCATGTCTGTACTGTTACGTAAAAAATATTGAACCCAAAACTCCGTGCGGCGCAGTCAGGTTCACTAAATACCAGACCATCGTTACAATATATAATATAGGAGCATGTTTCGCGCTACGCAGGAGCAATCAGTGAGTTGTTACGCCAAGGTCCGGTTTAATCCCCGCCGCGGCTCGGCGCCACCCGCCGGTGGAACTTTTTAATTCCACCGGCACGCCGCGGGACGCAGCTACGACGAGAGTCACTGACATAAAATTACATTTAAGTAGAACACGAGCATATATTAACATAAACGTATTATTGTTTAAGGTTGTTTTTAAATATAGGTACTAACTGATAAACTTTCGAAATGTGTTTTATGCTCGAAATTATGTCATTTGGTTATTTAATTATACCACTGTTGATGTTGATTTTGATTCGTAATCTCACGCCGTAACCATGTGTTAATAGACAGTCTAGCGCACTTACGGATAGGACACTTACAGTTATTTAATTTGGTCAGTATATTATAAAGGTGCACTTAGTTTTTCTGCGTTTTTCTTGGTGGGAATCGTATTCACAATCTGTCGCGGCTAAGCAATCATGATACCAATAAATAAACCAAATAACTCCTTAGTCATGTTTTAACGACAATTCAGTAAATAGTTCCTTGTGGCTTATATTAAATAACAACAAGCTCCGTAATATTCCACCGCCCAGCCCCCGCGCTCGCGCCGTACATAGCCGTTTTTAATCTTACGGCGGCGCATTAGCGGTGACAACTTTACACTCTCGACGATCGCCCGCCGACTTGTTGTTTGATTCCACTCTCGCACTAGTCCGCGGTACTGGGCACAATACTTACATTAGTAAACGTGCTATATACAAGGGTAGAATGAATAAATCTTTATTCTTCATCACTTCTCCGTTCATTGCTGGACCTGGCCTTTCCCTGTGGGTTTTTGCCTGTAATTCCCACGCTGGGCATGCGGGCTGGGGATTGTTGTGCATAACTTCTCGCAACCCATCGTAAGTTCATTATAGTGAAGTAATTCAATGATTCTTTAATGAATTGATTAGATAATTATACATAAGTTTATGCAACATTAAGTGTTTGATTTCGTTTAAATTACATATTTGTCAAAGTATAAATACTTACCTATCAAATATTTTCGTGAAATTTCTAGGACAAAGGATCATGGGCTATTAGCGCACAATAATGTATACAGCAGTGACAGCCTAGTGGTTAAGAATTCAGTCTCTTATTCCGGGTGCTGGGTTCAAATCCATGGCGCGCAGCTCTTTACAAATGTGCGTTTTAAGTCTAAATATCACTTGCTATCGGTGAAGGAAAACATCGTGAGAAAACCTGCACACCCTAGAATTTATTTTAGAAAATTAAATTCTAAGATGTGTAAAGTCTGCCAAACCGCACTTGACCAGCGTGGCAGACTATGGCCTTAACCCTCTCAATAACCATACCATACCGTTACTATTATATCTCTGCTTTTTTCCTTTTCTCAATTATCTTTTTTTGCACCTGCCTTTTAATTATGAGATGATCCTATTCTCCAAAGGTCGACTGGTGGAGAATGCCACCAGGCATTAAGTTCGCCCTTTGTTATGCCTGTATATGGTGTACAATAAAGAATAAATAAATAAATAAATATGGGAGGACACCCATACTCCAACACTAGAAAGACAAGTGGGTTGGTTATTATTTTTATTATTTATAATGTACCTACCTATACTTTTTTGAAAATGTTTAACTTTAAAACTGTATTAATTGACAATTTCATCGTTCTTTCTATTTCACTGAGAATCATAAGGAACTGTTTAATAATAATGTTTTGTAATATTAGATTCATAATGTAATGCGTTTATTAATTTGTTTGTCACAGGCAACCGAACTTTACCATAAAAACACAATAAAGCAATACAAAGGCGCCGGAACAGGAAATAAAATGACATTAAATTTTTCTTTACCGTTGCGGTTAACACCCCAACTACCGCTATTGAGAAAGTTTGCAAAAATGTGATTAGATGTTTGTTTGTTGGGCTTTACAGCGAGGTGGGGAATTGTCAAGAAGTAAATTTTGGCTCGCATTAAGCTCTATCCACACTATCATTGGGTGCATTCCCGCCAGCGAGAACTGTACGTCAAACAGAGCGACATTGTGTACAGTAGAGTTTTGTTAGACATATGTATTTTGTATTGTATAGTATTGTATGTACATGTACATAGTTACTGTACAATTTTGTTATAGGTGCACAGAGATATATAAAGGGGTAACAACATGTCGTGAAAAAGAGGGTATTTGGTAGATACAGGTTACTTAACCAAATCACTCCCAATTTTAAAACCATAGAGCAAGAAAAGAGAGCAGAATCTTTAATCTATTTTATTTTGCCCATTTTCTTATTAAGATGAAGTAAAATAATCATAATATTACTTGTGCAACTCAATTGACTTTCAAATTACCGTTTTTATTTTCTATCCGGATACAAATTTTATTCATATGTATTTATGAAGTATGAAATGAACGACACCAAGCAACTTTACATATATTTATTTATATAAATGTTAATTTTCCTTTTTGTTCACTTTTGAACAAAAGCCCGAGTTTACGTCATCGGTCGTGTGTTCTATTCGTAAAATGAAAGCGGATATAAAAACAAGCTTTCCAATTTTGAAATGAATGTGTTCGCAACGATATCCCATTTCCAAGTGTAAACTGATTTTAATATATTCGCATATAATTTAAAATTTCCTGCGAGGTATGTAGCGAGCGCGATCGGAGGCGAGCGCAAATATTTGGCGGAGCGAAATAAAATGGCGGCGTACCTGCGAGCGTGCGCCCTTATTAACATCATTTTGACTAGATTATAGGGCGCTGTTTGCTTCACATGTGTTTTATTCAATCATCGTGATTTGACGGCGTTCGTACGCAAGTGATAGGCAGACGTGTTTGTTTTCTGAGTAGTATTTTTATATTTTAATACAGCGAGTTCTATACATTTTGTCGTGTCAGTGTAATATTATAAGCTATACAATGTTCTATTCGAGTTATTGAAAAATATGAATAAGTAAGGCACAGTACAAATTTATAGAAATGTCTTATCTCTAATAAGTGATCACTAGGTACACAGGGTCACACTATCTATTACATAATCTTACTGAATTTATTTATAAATATTTTTAATAATATTTTTCGATAGAATAATAGCTACTGTTAATAATATTGAATACAATTGAGTTTGAGGTCTCAACATCAACAAGTTTCGTCTTTGCTATGCAATATTTCCCAAAGTACTTTATCGTTACATTGAAACCAGTACCAAATGATCACCATAGTTTAGCTTAAAGTTCTTCATTCAGTCAAGAAGTGAAATAAAAATTTTGAACTGTATTTTTACGGTCTATTTCCTATCGGACATCACTATAAGACGTCACAACTTTTTTTTAAATTATTTCAAAAACAAATTTTAGGTACCACAGTTATTATAATATAAATATGTGTCAATGTACATAAATGAATCAACCACCGTGAAAAGCGATAGAGATACAATCCTCCGCTAAGCATGTAATAACACACCATATAAATTGAAACCGATTCAAACAGAATAAGGTTCGCGCGTAAATTACTCCACACCTGTTCGCGGCTGCCGCTCCCGCGCGCAGCCATCCGCAATAACACGATACGGAACGTGAAAGCTAGCGTTTCCAGCACTTGGGTTTCAATCAGTCGTTCCCACGTGCAAACAAAATATATCTCGCTTTGTTGATTGCGCGCAGACGGAACCTGGCCTAATCAAATTTATGTTTGTTCGTCTTGCGAACACCCCGCACAATGAAGGTTCTTTTAACACATGCGACCACGATTGTGTCGTTGACGACATCGCGCTCATCTCGCTTAATTGTATGGATGATCAAAGAATCAACTGTAAATATAAAAAAGTGAAATATCATTTTAAGTCTCAATACCAGTATTTGTAAAGTGTTATAAATTGCAACATAAAAAATGGAAACTGTTTAATAGTTATGAAAAATGGTATATTTTTCAAAATTACATGTATTTTGATATTTTTATGGTGTTCATTGTATCACTCGAACCACTGTTATATCATCGCGCCAGCGGAGTAAGCCGAAACTACCGAGTGCCATAGATATATCTCTAACGGACTTAAATAAGTAATATGCATCCGCGTGTAGTGTCTGTGTCGTCAACGATAAACGCTTACCTTTCCCTCGCTTCGCCTCGCCCCGTGAAGGAGATCCGCGAAATTACTCAATTTACACTTCAATCCAGGTCGCTTGCCTGCCGGCCATTTTTCCCTCAACAATATCAAGCGCTCGAACAGAAGCTCATTGGAAGTTGTGCTACCTAACATTGTATATCTTGTTACAATTATTTCACAGCAGTGATTGAAGTAGGGTAAATGTGTCTATTGATCTACTGGTCGAGTTAGATATTCTATTTTGTTATGACTATTCATAGTTTTAGGTCTGCTGTAGGCAATTACTTTTAATAAGTAACTTAGAATACAGTACCATGCACAATTATCATTGGAAATATCGCTACAATGCAATAAACTAATGGTTTTATTTTTTTTCTTGTTTTTGGCTTTACGTGGTGTGCAATAAAGTATTTTTGTATTGCAGGTATTGTATTGTATTTAAACTCAGTTCCGTCTAATATCTGCTATAGTTGCTTTAGTATTTTTCATTAGGTACTAATACACTGTATTTTGTTCACTGTCTATTTTGCTGTGTAGTTTTGAGTGTCATTGCTTAAAAAAAAACTGTTTTTTTCTTGTCGCGTATTACGAGTATTCAAAACTATATATAAATTTAATCGCGGCAGGCGTTATGTTGCAGATATTAATTTTTAATAAATAAATTATCGAGTGATGTTTTATCTCAGCGGGAAGGTGCTGGATTCAGAACCGGAAGGAGTGGCAGCGATTAGGGGAAACTTATGTATGTCCAGCAGTGGATATTTAGAATGATGACGATGATGATTTTATCTTAGTACCTACAACGATTTTCGTTGCGTAGTAGACATTAAGTAGCTGAACGCCGTTCCCGGTTTGCTATAAACTTCACTAACATCAGGTGGGCTGCATATATGATTCTTACTGTACAAAGAGCTACGTATGCGGGCGCGGACAATGCACCGCGATACTTGGTTCCATTACTTTGTCGTTAGCTTGTCGATGGTATTGTTCAGGTATTGTGGAGCGATTGCCGCGATCAGAGCGCCGCACAAAGACCTACACTCACGGGAAACGGTAGCCGCTATGTTTTCTCCACCGCTATTGTTGAGAGAGCAATGTGAGGCACAACGCTTATTGTGACGAATTTATTACGCTGTCAAAAAAAATTTATTCATAGCATACGCATAGGTAGCTACATTCATACGAGTAGATCTATTATATACGAATACAAATAATTTTAAAAAGTTGTATCCCATATAAAATTGATAATAGCAATTAGAAAATACATAAGTATATTTTAAATAACACAACTTAACATCATGGCTGTATTATCCTGAAGATGTAGGGGAGGGGTTGCAGTAAAAATAAAATATGGAACAGGAGAGATCTTTAAATGCGAACATATAATTAAAATTCAGTATTACCTTTCAATATTCAGTCATAATTTTATCTATATGTTGTAATTTGTAACAAATAATTAAAATTCCAAGCATCGGAAGTATCAACTATGTAGTCGATTGTAACAGACAGATATGCAGTAATAAATCTGCGGCACATTTAAATCTCGTCCGTACCGAAGTAGGAACGTAACCTTGTTAAAGTTGCGTGTCTCTAATACGGCGCGCAGCTCGCAGTCGCCAGTGTTGGCACGCCGGCGCGCCGCGCTTGCCAATGTTCTAATAAGCCTTCGACTTTCCTTTGCTTTCTGTCGCTACTTTTGTTTTCTTTCTAACTACTCTACTTCTAAACGTATAGATTGCTTGAGTTTTAGGTATTTGAAAATTTTATTTATTGTGTAACCATAAGTGTCAATATAATATATTATCTGTGAAATGTGGGCTTTCGTGTAATTTATGAATCCAGATTTATTAAGTAATTTAAATTACGATGAGATAATAATGAGAAATCCTATAAGATAGTGCGATCTGATATGCAATAGCGTAGCCGACAAGTCGTGCAGCGCGGGCAGTGCAGTGTGTCCGTTAATACATATGAATGAGGAAACTTTGATTGCGACGAGATTAGAGCCCGTCGGCACTGGAGTGCGCTACAAACTGCATGCTTACCACGAATTACACGGACACCGATCGAAATGAGTGCCTATGGCACTGGGTCTACAGAGCATATCTCTTGGTTAAATCCGTGAAAATTTTACTTCATCATTAGCGTTATCAATTCTTTTATCATTCAATCGTTGAGCCCAGGTCTCCTCTCAGAATAAGGAGGGCGTAGGTTATAAGGCCAGGCTACGATTGACAGACTTCAAATACTATTGCTTCATTAGTAACGTTTTGTGTTTAAAATCGTTGGCATAAAAATTATAGCTGTACAAAATTAAAAAATATGTAAGGATAAAAAAAAATGGGAACTTAACATACTTTCTGATACTTTAACTGTAGAAATAATGTTTTATAAAACGTAACCTTACGCCTGTAACCCCCAAAGGGGTAGGCAGAGGCAGTATAGTACATTTCTACGTTTCACCAGTTACGTTAAGTGAGCCTATAGCCTACACCGGGTATAGATCCAAATAATGTTATAGAGAGAAGTTAATGAAGGAAAGTAATTAATCTTGAAATACGTTTCCATAATATATAGTGTTATTATTCATTAATAGAATTATTATTATTATGATTCATTACTAATTATTACAATGTTTCATTGCAAAACAATTCGAAATAATCTCGACATCCGGCGTTCTTGTATGAAGAAACTAGCAAATTTAGAATTAGCACGTCAGGTTTGCAACTATAGAAATATTTAACACTCGATGGTCGCGCTGCCCCGTCAGTGACATAACGTCACAGACATATTAATAATATTACCTCGTTTCAACCTTTCGTAATAACAATTGTACACGGGTCTTCTCTCAGAATATTAAGGGTCTAAGGTCATATTTTGCTACGAAGTGCGTGTTGGCAGAATACTAATAATATGATAATAATACAATCTTCGTTGCGGGCAGTAACAAGAAACTTGTACCTATTAAGTAGTCAAATGGTACATACACATATAACTAAGAGCCGAGTGTGTAGTGGTGCTCCATATTGGACAGCGCGTCGCGCGGCCGCAGCGTCGTGTCACGTCTTGGGCGCCGAGCAACGTTTAATTTATTCCCACGAATAGCATTTGCGCCGCAAAGCTTACGTATTTCAAATTAGACGAGCTATTTCAAATTGACTACGAGAAAAACCTTCTATGTAACAATATGATTTCGTACTATTATTGACAATTAGTCTATTACTCAGTAACCCTGACTGGTAAGTTGAGCCGTATGCTGCTTCCGTCCATCCTTAAGTATCTCTCGTACCTTGCCTAATATTAATCTGTAATAGGTACTAGCACAACCAACACACGACATTTTTAACAAAAGGACAATATTCTTACGAAATTTTTGTTTCAACAATTTAATTTTAAAAAATTCCAGAACTACATGTAGTGCTTTATTTGACTTCCGGTCGGCAGCCGGAAGTAACGCGCTAATATTTTACAACATAAAGTATCCGGACGGCGCTGCCAATTTTCTATTATCCTTGAAATTTACACGCCCTGTTCTAGTTTATAAGATTTACTCGCGCACTGTTCCTTTAAGCTGTAAAACTTTTATGTTTTGAGATAAATAAGCGTGGTAACTAGAAAATAATGTCAGAGATATAATTAATTAACGAACAAGCACGTACCTACGATTGCTATCTTGTTTTAAAGTTTTGAAATTATTAATTTTAACCGTTCTTTATAGTAGAATACGAGTACGTATGCAGGAAAGCGTGTTTAGGGTTTAGGTAATGTTGCCAATATTGCTATGGCGTAAATAATATAGCACTAATATAAATGACATCTTTTTGTAAAAATATAAATATTCTAGAATTATTATTTCATATTCAGTACCTATTTACTAAAGAAATTAACATGAGTACAGAATTATTCAAATCCAATTAAACTGAAATACATAGCTCATTAGTGCAAAGTTCGCTTGACACAAATCTCGGTTTGAAACTTTCGCCAGATGTCAATGGAAGGTCATCAGGTGGAAAACCTCGTCGTTGCCGATTCCGCTCGAAGCCAAATGAAGTTCGCCTAAAATCAAAAGCCGCCATCAATTTGTCTAATTGGATACTCATTGACAACTTGCTACTATCGAGGAACTTAGCAATTACTTTAGAAGTACGACAGCGTAACAACAACTTCAAAATGTATGGCTCAGTATTATTGTGCCACTTAAGGGTTTATGAATCATTTAGTCCTCCTTATGTTCGATAAATAAAAGATAAAAGGATATATATTTGGGCTAAAATATGTATACATTAAAAATGACTGCCCAACGAACCCTTTCATGAGTTTGGATAATAAACCAAAAACAAAGAGCATATGAGCTGTTTGTCCGAAATAAATCTATTTTTCTATTAAAAAGTACCTATTTTCAAAATTGCATTTGGTTTAGCATTGATCTGTTTTCAACATTAAAGCAAATTTTTGACAACAATGTTCGGTAGCACTCTATACCAAGGTTGCTTACAAATGCGCCCCGTCCATTTTTGTCAATTATACACTATAACAATACTTAATGCAAGAAAGTTACGGGTTTTTCCTTAAATCTCTTATCATAATATGATACAATATTTACATTAATAACAATAACCGTGAAAGAAAAGTTTACTTTCGAAACTTGACGCACTGACCACTAATTTTTATTAGATATTACCTGAAGCAAAACAAACATATTTTCTCATTGTTTTCAGTCTATTTGTAGGTATTACAAAATCAACCCTCGAAATAATTCTCTATCACCACAAATAACGTGACTTGCTGCGTGACCTGTGGTCAGCGGTGTTTGTCGCACTATTAGGAACACGTCTTGTTATTGTTAAGTTACTGTCTATTGCGTCATTGCTTATTATTCCTTTGTACAAGATAATAAGTATCTTCAAAGGTTATATAGTTAAAGTACGCGGAGAAAATATATTTGAACGATTTCTTTTGAGCGTTAAAAGTCAATAGTAACATTTCACAAATCATTATTAATTTGTAGACAACGAAACATCACGCCCTTAATCAGTAGGTTATATAAAAAGAACCAAAAGCGTTTTACTTAAAACTAACATTAATTATCGGGTCATCGAACTTAATCAATTAATAAACTGTCTCGTCATTGTTGACGGGGATTTTGCCAAAATGAAATTAAACCTTTTTGGGTGATCCAAAATAAATACAGAAAAATTGACCCTTTTAGTTTTGATTTCATTTCTTAGCAACAACATTGATTTATACTAGTTATAATCTATAAATAATTGCCAGCTATAGCTGCCCGGCGATAATTCTAAGATTTATCTTGCAGAAACTTGTTTGAATAATTTGACGATTGACTGCTTTGTTGGTCGAGTGGCTGCAAGCGCTACTGCAGATCATGAGGTCTTTGGTTCCATTCCCGGATCGTTCAAAATGTCGTACCTATACTT